>JAQQSW010000206.1:0-18308 GCA_028646575.1 Pseudocheirus occidentalis
TTTTTTTTTTTGGATCCTGCCAATGTCAGTCAAGAACTATTTGTGTTTACTATGTTTTAGATGCTGCAGTAAGTACTAGGGAGAGAAAGAAAGGTAAAAAACATAGTCTCCATCCCCAGTGTTAACTATTTTCAGCTTTGGGTGATGTACAGATTTGATAAGCTCAAGTCCTTTTCTCAGTCGGTGCTAAAAATGTTTAGCATCACAGATCTCGGAAGTGCAGAAACACCTCCACCCAAGGGGCTGTCCAGGGATGTATTCTCTGTGCCTCAAGCCCCAGCCTGGATACACAGGACTTCATCTGAGAGGAAACAGAGCATTCTCTTAATGCTTTCCCAAAAGTAAAGACCTTGCAGCCCAGAGGATTTACTCAAAAGGGAAGGCAACTGAGGAATTCCTAACCCCCCATGGCCCTTTAGATTCATTCTCAAACAATTGTGCATGCAGAGATGGTGGCAGATTTCCAAGGGTCTAGTCTCTATATCAAAGCATCTACACCAGCAATGTAAGTGGCTCCCTGAGACTTAAGTGAGTTGGCTGAAGACTGTGGTTGCCTTCTCCGACAACCTCACTCGTACCTTCCTACCCTGAAATTTCTCCTGCCTTGCTTTTTCTCTGTTGAGCTAACAAGGTTCAGTGATTGCCCTCTTGCTGGTCTCTCCCCTCTCTGTGATCACTTCTGCACACTTCTGTCAGGCTCATCCTCCTAAAAGCCCTGCTTTTTCATCACTTCCCTACCCTGAAGTCTTTCAGAGTTCCTCATTGCCTACGGGATCAAGTCCAGATTTCATACTTCAAAGCTTGGGATTCAAGACCTTTCACAGTTTGTTTGCAGCATTCCTTTATAACCTTATCTCCCACCTTCTGCTTAACACACAGTCTCTCCAATCAAACTATCCTATCGCTGTCCCTAAAGTGTTCCTTGCCTGTTAAGTCCGATGCATTCCCATTTGCAGCCATGCAAATTGTACACATACTTCAAAGGCTAGCAGAAGTCTGATCTTGAGAAACAATATGGTTTAGTGGAAAGTATGATTAATTTGAAAGTCCAAAGAGCGTGGGTTTGGATTCTGACCTTGCCGCTTAATAGGGTGGTGCAGTGGTCATGGTGTTGTGCCTAGAGTTAGGAAGGCTTCAGTTCATTCTGGCCTCAGGGGCTTACTTGCTGTATGATCTTGGGAAAATCATGTAACCTTTATTTGTCTCAGTTTTCTAAACTGTAAAATGGAGGAAATCTCTCCATTTAGCAGCCGTCTCATAGGGCTTCTATAAAGGCTCACTTGTGACAGTATTTGTAAAGCACTTGGCACAGTGCTTGCCACCTCTTAGGCTAGGTGCTTAATGTTTATTCCCATGCATCCTTCCTTTACCTTGAAAAAGTCTTTCTTTTCATTAGGCCTCCCTTCCTCATCTGTAAGAGAGAGGAAGGGAGTTGGGCTAGATAAATCTCTGAAGTTGTTCGTTCATGTCCAGCTCATCATGAACCCATTTGGGGTTTTCTTGGTAGAAACATGGGAGTGGTTTGCCATTTCCTTCTCCAGCTCATTTTACAGATGAACAACTGAAGAAAACAAGGTTAAGTGAATTGTGCAGGACCCCACAACTAGTAAGTGTCTGAGGCCAGATTTGAATTCATGAAGATGAGTCTCTCACTGTGCCACCCAGCTGCCTGATGGCCTGGTACCCTTCACCTCTGAATATCTAATCCAGTGATCCTTTGATTCTGTGACCTCTTCCATGAAATCTTTTCCCCATCATTCCCCTCTGCACTGTTTGTTACTGTTCTGTTCCTGTAATGCCAGTTGCTTTTTTGTTTCCTTGTTTGCCTGTTTAACAGTGTAGATAAATTCTCCTCTGTTGCTAGATCAAAAGGTAGGACTTTCCTTTTGTGTCCTGCCAAGTTCTCAGCCCAGGAGAAGCTTTGTACACATTTGTTGAGTGGATTTTGTTGTTCTAAAAAGGTTTTTTGTTTTTTTTGGTTTTTTTTTTTTTACAATTTTATTAATGCTGTGGAGAAAAAATGTATGAAAGAGCTAGAGAGAAATAATCATAGATCTCATTTACCCAGCACTTTCAATAAATGAGAAAGTGGCTTGAGATTTTTCTCAAACCTGGTACAAGACAGATAGTGGAAGGAAAATTCCAAGTAAGTGGTAAGAAGTGTTTATACGAACTCGTCTTCCTAGTCATGTAGACAGTTTCATAGTTGATCAACCCAAGGAATTTTTTTTCCTTAGTTGTTTAAAGACACTCTTAAGTTCTGAAAGGCAGACTAGTACACAGTTTGTCTCAAAAATTCAATAGTTAAGCTTTTTTTATAGTATCTAATTTGGGAATTAGGTTTGGGATTTTTTTTTTTAACTCCACCAAGATTTTACCTGGGGGAAAAAAAAGAAAAACACTATGCAGGTAAGAGTCAAATACAAAGTTTGGTATCCTCCTGTCTTCTTCAATTGGAGTGATCTTATTTTAGAGCAGGATTGAGAAATATAGCAGTGAGCTCAGTTCTTGGATCCTGGTGTAAAAAAATACTCTCTGTGGAATGGCTTATGACAAATACCAATTCTTAGATTAATTTTTTTTTCGGAGAAGGTAGAGTGAGTCAAAGTATTCTGTGACTTTGGATCAATATGAAAAGACATTACAACTTTTAAAAGTTGTTCCAATAAATACAAGAATCATGTTACTGCTCTGGGCACTGAAGTTTGGAAAGTTGTAGTGTTAATGAGAACACTTATGGGTCAGAAGAATTTGGAATTGATAGTCCTTCCATGTTGTTCTTATGTAGTATTACTGATGTGGAGGTGAAACCTATGACACTGGACCATCGCCTTTTTTTCTCCTCGAGCAAATATAGGCTTTTTCCTTATGGCTAAGATGAGGTTTTTAAAAATCTGGTTAGATAGCTCGATTACAACGGGATGAAATTGAATTGGAAATTATGCCTCAGGGCAGGTTGGTATTGAGTAAGCTGAGCCTCGGAAGGCTCTCTCTTTACTCTTGTGGATCACAAATTTGAATCTACCCAGGGAGACACATAGTAGTGTTCTGTAATGAGTGAGTTAAATAATTTTTTGCTGGTTTGATATGCTGTCATTTTTTTTCTTCCCTACTTATTAATTCTGTTTTTAGATATTTTTTTTAAACTGGGACAATTAACTCTTTTGTCTCATGTAGTTTTCTTTGATTATTTCTCAAAGTATAGTTCTGAAAAACCAGACTTTGATAAAAAGTCCATTCAGATACAAATGGAGCTATGCATTCAAACCCAAAGCAGTGGCTCTCACTGACTGGCCAATAAAGGCCCCAGCCCAAACTGTGCTTGCTCATTGTTAGGATTTTGATGGCTCAGAGGGAGTGTAAATAGAAGTTGTTTCCATTCTGTTCAGAAATTCTGAGGGTCCTCCAATCAATGACTGATTCTTTTATGAAGGCAAACTAGGCCATCTTTTACCTCAATTCTTACCTAGCCTTTGACTACTGAATGGGTATTGCCTCAGACAAACTGAGACCTGGGAAAGATCTTCTTAGCTTAAAAAGGCCAAGGTCTCCCACTGCCTCCTCAGGCCATAACCAGTCATCATGACCTATAGCTTTCCACTGGACTCTAGTAACTGTGGAGAAAAGAGAGAGAGGCTGATAACTGCACAGCTCTGCCTCACTTGAATCAGGTTTGCTTGCAAGTCAAGACATCACCCTCCTGATGTCTTTAGTCCTCTTTTGGAAGGAAGGTAGCAGCCAACAACAGCAGCTTCTGAATGAGCAAGTCTCACTCAGTCCTGCTGGAGAACATGAGTACCAGCATTGACCAGTTGCACGGTGTCAATAGCTAAATTTAAAGACTTGCCCAGAGAGCTGACATATGTGTCTTATGTGTGTTCTGTGTCACTTCAGCTATGAGAGACTAGGGAGCAGGAATCATGTTAGGTAGAGTTATGGTCTGTGTTAGGGCTCAGAGGAAATTAGGCAACAAAAATGACCAGATGAACCTTCACCATGAGATTAAATTCTATGAGTTCACCGTGTTTTGAAGCCTTTTAGCTTAGGTGAAATACTTATTATTTACTTGGAATTTTCTTTCCAGTCTGTCTTCATACTGTGCTCGAGAGAAATCTCTTGAGTCACGTTCTCATTTATTGAAACTGCTGTGTAAATGTGACCTATGATTATTTTTCTATGGCTCTTTCATACATTTTTTTTCCTCAGCATCAATAAAATGGTAAATTGTGAGAAATCCTCCAGTACAGATGGCATCCTGAAGATGCAGATGGGCTTTTGATGCCACCGACTCCCAAAGATTTTTTGTCTGAGGTTTTTGTGTATATGTTTTGTTGTATGTTTTTTTTAAGCTTTGTTAAATGAAAAACAGCTAACTTTGGTCGCTGTCCTTTTTTTTGAAATTTGATAAAAAGAAAACTTCACTGTTATGCCAAGGTTGTACAGATCTGAGAAAGAACTCTTCTCTCTTTTTTATTATTTATTATTTATTATTTACAACCAATGTAGCCATGTCAATTGCCACAAGCCTCAGGCAAAAATAGAGGCAGCCTCTAAGAATTTCAGTAAATTTTACCTGCCTTTCTGTTTATTTTTTTCCCCATGAGATTTTATGTCTGCATGTTTGTCTGGCTTAAAATCATATACATTGATTAACCATTGCTTGATTAAAGCGATGGAAAAGTTAAAATAGGAAGGAAAATGTTTAGTTTCTAGGTGTTTTCTACTCCCTTTACAAAGTTATCTTAATACCATTGTTAACTTAAATCTCTCATTGTAATTTCTCTATTTCTGTTAATGGTACAGTCATCCTCCCAATGACCTTAGCTCCTAATCTGAGCCCTTCCTTTACCTCATCCCACACATCCTGTCAACTGCCAAGTTCTGTCACCTCTGCCTCCCTTGTCTTTCTCACATCTGTCCCTTCCTCTCAATTCCCTTGGCAACTAAGCCAGGGCAGGCCCTCATCCTTTCCTAGCTAGATTATCGTTTTAACCTCCTAGCTAAAGGGTCTGTTTTTGTCTACATTCTGTCCCCTCTGCCATCTATCTTTATATAGCTTCATTCCCAGAGTGAACCATTCCCTCCTGACCACCCTGTTAAATACAGCTTTTGGCATCACATTTTAAGAAAAATCTTGATCAAGAGCTTCAAGTCCAGACCATGAAGATCAGTTGAACAAACAGTGTATATTTATGCTGGAGAAAAGGGGAAGGTTCAAGGGGAAGATGGAGGACTGAGAATATTAGTATTTGAAAGGCTGTCTTGTGGAAGAATGGTAAGATTTATTATGTTTAGCCCCAAATGGCAAAACTAGGAGCCATGGATAGAAATTGCAAATGAGCAAATTTGGACTTGATTTAAGGAAAAACTTCCTAATAACTCAAGTTATCCAATAGCAAAGTCATTCTTCACTCAAGGTCTTTAAGCAAGGATTGGGTGATCAAGTGAGTATATTGTAGAGAGGTCCCTTTATAATATGGATTGAATTAAGTGGCCTCTGGGGGTTGCTTCCAAATCAGAAATTCTGAGTTCCCCTTCATGGGGCCTTATACCTAGACCTGTCCTTTGTGTTTAGTGTTATATTATTTAAAGCTGGTGGTTATCTCACAGATCAGTCTGACTTCCCCATTTTGTGAGGAATCAGAGAATCAAGAAGTTGTGATTTTTCCAAAGTCATACAGCTAATAAGTAATAAAGTCTCTTGATTCCAAATAAAGTTTCTTTCATTATGCTTTCATTTCCAGATCCCTTTTTTCATAATTATGAAATTATATTTTTCCTTTCTAGACTGTAAATTTCAGAAGATCATCTGTGTTGTGTGTCCTTTGTGCCCAGCCCCCTGCCCCAAGCTCCTAGCACAATGCCTTGCTTTATAGTAACTTGTCCTTAATAAATGTTTATTGAATGTTCTAATGAATAAAATTAAAGAAATATACACAGAGAAGTATGAACAGGTCTTAATTATGGTTTAAGTCCTTTTGGCTTCTTTGCTGAGAATTTTGTTGTCACTTAATGAGGATAAAATATATAACACAATGTTACTCAAAATACATTAATGAATAAAGAGGTGTAGGAAAACTATAATTTACTTTAATATTTTATACTTTATATACTTTAATCTTTTCTCCTGTCTTTCAGTTTTGGACACGAATGACCGATTTCTACGAAAAATAACCATTGGGCAGGCTAAGACAGAGAAAGGATTCTTTCGTCAGGTAGGTGAATTTATAGCTAAGGAAAGGGTTCTTCCCTGGTTTGAAGTGGTTAAGCTGGGTTAAGTTTTTTTTCCTTTTTCTTCACTCATAGTGACTAGCTAATTGCCACTCCTACTATTCTATTCAGTTTGAGAAAGGTCCCATGACATCCATTGTGGAAGTATATCCAATTGTCTTTCTTGGAAAGGGGAAGTCCATAATTCTTGGAATGTTTATTCTTAATGGTTTTATTAGCAAATAGCTCATATAAAGCTGCTGTAGTTTACTAAAAGAACCAAATGAAAAATGAAAAACCTCACAGTTCACCTTTCTAGTATGATAATGCATAAAGAATTTCTTGAATAAGGCTTGAAAGATAGCACATAAAGAATATAGTGGGCTTCTAAAGTTTTTTAAATTTTATTCGCATAGGCAAGAGCCATTTCTAATTCTTTGTATTGTTTGGAAAATGTAACTAGCTGTTAGAAGCTTTTTGATGGAAATAAAAGTCTGTCAATAAGTCACCAACTAAAAGGAAATTTGAAAACGATGACTGTTTTTAAGTTTGGCTTAATAAATCACTCGTTCATATTTGACCTTTGATGCTTTGGTGCAGACTTTTGAATTTTTATTATTTTAGAAGGAATCTTTAGTTGATAATCATAATTTCTAAGGTGAATGTTCTTTCTCTCTGTCTCTCTTTCTCTCTCTCTCTCATACACACACACACACACACACACACACACACACACACACACACACACACACAGAGTTTAAGGCATATCTGACCAAAATATAAATCCACATTGAAATCCTGATAGGAATTAACTTAAAAGGTACTCAATTTTTCTCTACTTCAAGTAGACAATGGATGGTGGCACTTTTTTTACTATGATTTTTCATGGGTATAATTTCTCAGTTTCAGCTTATGGTCAGTTTGGCTCACACCTTCCTTGGATATTGGGAAAGATCAGTAGGGTTAGCATATAATCAGTAATATATCCTTAGAGGATATGGAACTATTCAGTTTCACCTTTATTTCCCCAATACGTAGCTTTGTCCATCGGTACTTAATAAATACTTATTGAATTGAATGATTTTGACCAAAAGAACTTTTATAGTGTTTAAACCAACAGAGGAGACCTTAGACGTCTGCCCGATGCCCTTCAAGTTCCTTCATCCTTCCATTTCTTTCTGGCTTGCTTTATGAGCACAGTCATAAGAGGAGAGAATGTCATGTGGGCTGTTAGAAATAAGATCTTTCATCTCGTCTTAAGCACCAAAAAGTTTAGAGATTTTGTGTGATCTGCAAAATTAATTGATTCTGTGGTGAACTTTTCAGCTAATGAAATCTAGCTAATCCAGAAAGTTTTTCCATTACTTCCTCATCAGCTCCATAGTCTTGGAAACAGATGTGAAAATCCAGTGAGCTAGAAAAAAAAGTCTCCACAAAATTTCTGGGATCAGGAGGAATGAATTCACAAATGTTCTTCTGTTTGTTGTGGTGGGGGAGGGTAGGGGTTGTTTTGATGAATTTCTACCTCTTTTCTGTTCTTTATTTTTTGCTAGAGAGGCAGATACAATTTTCTTGACTGACAGATTAAGTGCAAAGGAAAAAGGAAATAGGCAAGGGAATAAGCACTTACATAGTACCTGCTGTGTGCCAGGACTTGTTAAGCGCTTTGCAAACATTATCTCATTTGAATTCACAAATATAACTGTTGTGGGATGTTGTCGTCATTTTTCATAAATGCATACCCCCTTTCTGTTCTTTACCTTTTTTATTTGGAATGCAAATATAATCTTTTTGACCAATAAACCACATGCAAAGGAAATAGGAAAGAGAATGAGCATTTATATAGTGCCTACTAGTGTGCTAGGCACTTTGCTGATAGCTTTACAAATACTAATCTCATTTGAACAAATAGACTCTTATAAAAAAGGAATGGCAGAAAATATGAATGGGAAAGGGAAACATCGGTGCTGCTTTCCAAGACACAGTAAGTGATTAATATTTGTTAAATGGATAAGTAAAAGACTGAACAAAAGAAAGACGGGCAAAGAATGCGTACACACTTCATCTTTATTTTTATGGCTCAGTGTAAACCTTTTTCTTTTAAGAACACTGTGGAAAGTTACCTTTGTGATTAAAAAATTCTATTGCTGTTTCTGCTTCAGGCCCAGTTTGACATTGCAGTTGCGAGTGAGATCATGGCTGTTTTGGCACTAACAGATAGCCTGCAAGATATGAAAGACCGTCTGGGGAGAATGGTGGTGGCCAGTGACAAAAAAGGACAACCTGTAACTGCTGATGATTTGGTTGGTATATAAATAGAGGCAAAAGTCAAAAATCCCTGCATTGTCATTTTTTACTTTGGTTTCCTAAAAAGACTGTAGACTTTCCTACTTCTCTAAGTTGGGACGATAGGAGTTCAAAGAATTTACATAAATGCATGCACAATTGAGAATTTAAGAAACAGTATACCCTTTTTACCCCCCATAAGCTATGCATTTTCATATAGATAAGAAAATAACTGCAAATATTGGGCTTTATACTCCTTGTGTCTTAAAAAGAATGGAGAGAATTTTTTTTAAAGAATTCCTTCCTTTCTACCTAGTAGCCTTTGACCATCCATTGTGAGCTCCCTCTCTCCATTTCTGTGCTTGAAGTTCCCTTGACCTCCTCTTCCTTTCTTTCAGTCTTTGAGAATGAAGTAATCTTCCTCCTCACCAAGGCCCCGATACCTTCCTCTCTGATTTTCTTGACCTTGACTCTTCGATCCTTCCTTCTAATCCTAATCTTCAAACTATGCACAGGCTTCTTCCCTGCTGCCCACAAATGTGCCCGCATTTCCCACATCCTTTAAAAAACCCTCACTTGGCCTGGCCATTCCTTCATGCTTATCGTATTTTGTTTTATCTTCACTTTCTCATCTAAATTCTTTTTTTTTTAAGTTATTTATATTTTTTGCCTCCATTTTCTTTGTTTTTGTCCAGTCATGTCTGACTCTTTGTGTCCCCTTTTGGGGTCTTCTTGACAAAGATATGGAGTGGTTTGCCATTTCCTTCTTCAGTTCATTTTATTTTACAGATATAGAAGCTTTGACAAACAGGGTTAAATGACTTGCCCAGGGTCATGGAGGTAGTAAGGGTCTGAGGTTAGATTTGAACTCAGGAACAGGAGTCTTCTTGACTCCAGTCCCAGGGAGCCACCTCACTATCCCTACTTCAAAAGTATTGGTGCTCTATTTAGACTAACACTGATGGCCTCTTGCTACAACCTTGGACACTACAGATCACTCTCTTCTGGATTCTCTGTCTAGATTTTTTTTAACTCTTCTCTCTCCTGTTCTCCTCCTTCCTATCTGACCACCCCTTCTCAGTTTCTTTTCCTGGATCGTGATCAGACTTTCCCACAAGGCTTTGTCCCATGCCTTCCTCTTTTCTCCCTTAGACCTTTATACTTAATGATCTAATCAGGTCCCAAGGACTGAATTATCATCTTAGTGCTGATGATTCTCAGATCTGTTTATTCATCCCTGATACCTCTTGTGACCTCCACTTTTGCATTTCCAACCACCTCTTAGACATTTCAAACTGTATGTCTTGTAAATATCTTAAACCTGACCTGTCTAAAAAGTGAATCCATTATCTTTTCCCCAAACCCTCTCCTCTTGCGGACTTCCATCTTACTTTTGAGGGCACCCCCATCCTCCCAGTCCCTTGAGCTTGCTATCTTGGTATCATCTTTGACTCCTCAGCACCATCTCCCCGTCTAATCTGTCACCAAGGCTTGTCAGATGATACATCTCTTGTATATGTGCCCTTCTTCTGATGCTGCACCACCCTTGTGCAGGCCCTCATCCCTTTACACCTGGTCTGTTGCTGGTGGGTCTGCCTTCCAAAAGTGTGTCTCCACTCCAGTCCATTCTCCACTCTCCCTCCTCATTTCTACCTCTTATAATCTGTAATTCCTTTCTGTTTCCCACTCAAACACTACCCCCCTACATGAGATCTTTCCTAATTCTGCATGGGTATTAGTGCCTTTCCCCCCATTATATTAACTATATCTACCTATCTATAATATTTTCTTGTCTGTGTGTGTGTTAGTGGAATGTAACCTTGAGGGCCAGAGTTTTTTGTATACCCAGCACCTGGCACATATTAGGCACTTAACAGATTCTTGTTTAATTCTTGGAAATCTGATTAGAATAGAGGGTGGTAGAAGTAAGTAGTTTCTTGAGAAAAAAGGAGAGGCAGTTGTCTATAGTTATTATATACTTATACCCAACAATACCAACAATTATTATACACATTCGGCACAAATTGAAGGTACAAATGGCCTTCTAGAAATAATCTTGGCAAGCTGTTTTCTCCCTGAGCAAGACCCCCATTTATGGCTACATACCTGGGAATGAATGCCTGGCTCAAGTGATGCAGTGTAGCATGGCATTTCTGTATTCTTCCCATCTGTCAGCCCCAGACTTCAGAGTGTGAGAAAAGTCCTTAATTATCTCTATCTTCACACCCGCCTGCTTCCTCCAGGAGGATTAGGTATGCTTGAGATATTAGTCTTTGCATTAAAAAGAAAGAGGAATGTTGACTGTCTTCCAGTAGTATTATTGCCTCATCTTTTCCATGTCCTAGAAGGAGAGTGCTGTTATGATTGCCAGTTTACAGTTGGGGAAACTTGAGGTTGAGAGAGGCTAACTTAGCGAGGGTCACAATGCTAGTCAATGTCTAACATCTGGTCTTCCTGAGCACCACGCAGCTGCCTCTGAAGAAAGTGGGAGTTTAGAGGTGGAGGTGAGGAGGGGAGTGTTCCAGGTATGGGGAGAAAGTTGGCAGAAGTGGGCTGCGTTGTGATAGGATAATACAGGCCAGCTGGAGATGAAACAGATATGGCTGGGTTTGTACGGGGGGCCAATTAGAAGTAAATGAAGATTCAGGTCACTGGGGGAAGGCAGCAAACAAAATGAACAGTAACCATCCTTGGTGGGCAGAGTGCTGAACTTAGCGTCAGAAAGCCCTGGGTTCAGATCCTCTCTCAGACATATATACTAGCTGTTTGATCTTAGGAACATCATTGGCAGCTAAGTGGAACAATGGATTGAGCACCAGGCCTGGAATCAGGAAGACCTGAGTTCAAACCAAGTTTCAGACAGTTACTGTTTGTGACTCAAGGCAAGTCACTTAACCTTTGTCTGTCTTGCTTTCCTGTAAAATAGACATTAATAGCACCTACTTTCCACATTGTAGTGCAGGTCAAATAAGATGTTCTTTGTAAAGTTCTTAGTGCAGTGCCTAGCACATAGTAGGCAGTATATAAAATTCCAGTTCTTATCATTTATGTTCTTAGTTCTCAAAGTGCTTTGTCTGTTTTTTTATCCTCTTGATTAATAACTCTGCAGTGAAATTTTCATACAGAATTCAGTAGAGTCATAAGTAATGAGAGTTACTGCTTTCCACATCTCTGAAGAATAAAGAGTACTTCCGGGCATCTCTTTGTCACAGATTCTAAGATACTGAATGTGAGGAAACATGGTAGTTACTAGAAGTGCATTAAGGATCACTGTAGCTAGTGCTGGGAATTGTAGCCACAGAAGGCTTCATCCATTTCAACAAGGCAGTACTTATAATTTTGGGGCTTCTATAAATTTTTAAGGAGCAACATAAGAAACTTGGGTCATGGATAAATGAGCAGCTGATTGCCCACCATCTTAGTGAGGCAGTCCATCCAGTAGGGCATTTTTTCTTTCTTCACTTTCCCCCGCTCATGTCAGACAGTTGCAGAGTGCAAGCAGGGGTGTTTTGCAAGAAATAAAACCATTACACTTCTTTTGCTTCTGTCTTATAATGGAGACAGAGCATTACCAGCTTGAGATTTTTCTGTCTGTAAACCTCAAGGAGACACCAAGGTGTAGAATGTGCTTGTCAAACGGGAATGCTTTTTTTTCTCTTAATAAGTGTTATGTTGTAGAAATAAAAAATAGACACGCTTTTATCACGGAAGTTATTTTAAAGTCTGAAAGTTAAATGCTTTAATAAAAAAAAAATGGAATATTCTACTATAAAATGGTTACATGGCAGTACCAAACCACTGTTCATCGTTCAGAAAACTGTTACTAAAATTCTGTTTATCTCATCAACCTACCATGTGATGTCAGTCACTAAAATTTTATTAAGCCCCTACTGTGTGCCAGACACCATGGCTAAGCTACAGGGAAAGAAAGAGAGATAAGAGACAAATGTCTGTTCTCGGGGAGTTCACAGACTAATGGGAGAGACAACAGGCAGACGAGTATGTACAAACATGCTCTGAAATGGATAAATAGGAAATAATGGATGAAGGCACAGAATTAAGAGAAGTTGGGAAAGGCTTCCTTTAGAAAGGCTTTTAACTGAGACTTCTAGAAAGCCAGGAGGAGACAAAGATGAGAAAGATCATTCCAAGGATTGGGGCAGCCAGTCAAAATACATGGAGCCTGGAGAGGAAGTATTTTGTGCAAGGAACAGCAAGGCAGCCAGTGTCAAAAAAAAGAAGCAAAAACTTTAGGAGTATCTTTTAAGTGAATAGTCCAGTCTTTAGAGAGGACTGGCAGGGCATACAGAGCTCAGCATTTGACACAGGTCCAGTTCTTTTTAATAATGGCTATACTGTATAGCCCCAGGAGAGGGATCCTTTGGTAAAAGGGTATCTTCATTGTAAGTATATTGCTCAGTTCATGCAAGGACAAAGAGAGTAAATTACCCAGGCGGAGTGGTAACAGTAAAAGTTGTAAGAACACTGTGTATATTCAAGTCACTTGTCCACCCAAATCCTTTAGTGTCTTCTTGTCTTTGAATAAAGTTCACACTCTAGAGCTAAACAATGAACTGACCCTTTGCAGGTTTATTTCATAGGGCTCTTCCCTTACCTGCTTCCTCTCCACCAACCCCTGCCCCCATTTCTCCACCCTACACATGGTACCATTGCTTGTAGGTATCCAGTGCTTTTCTTCCTGTCTACACCCTCTACATAGCCTGCCTGCACCTTTGGAAATCCTGCTCATCCTTCAAGGTCCGGATCACATTTGACCTCTCCATGAAGCCTTTGGTGATTTCCTCACTGCTGCCACCCCCCTCCACCTCACTCACCAAAGGGACGACTGATCTTTTATCTTTCTAACTCTCTTTAGGACATTGTCATTCTTTGGTACACTCTTTAATGTATACTGTATACTTTAAATATCATCACATCCGGGAATAATTTTTACTCCCAAGTGGAGAGTAAAAGTAAAATGGTACCAAATTTATCTTTCCAGTCCACTGTAACTCAGAGACCTTGTTTTCCTAACTAAACTAGTTAAATAGCTAGAAAATGGTTGTGGAATGATACAGTTTCCATCCAATGATGGATGGAAATTTATCTGCAGTTAATATGTAATATATATCTATAGAGAGGTTTAGTGGATAGGGAACTGATCCCAAAGACAGGTAGACGAGGATTCACATCTTGCCTCTGATACATACTGTATCACCCTTTCCAAGTTACTTAACTGTTCAGTGTTGGAAGCAACTCTCACGCTATGAGTTGCAGAAAAAAGACCAACTTGCATTAATAAGGAGAGATTTCTTACCTGGGAATTCCCTACACTAATGAAATCATAGATCTGATCCCTGCATTTTGTTTATATTGTTTTATTTGCTAGATTTTTAAGCTCCACAGAGGGTAGGAACTAATTATTGTTGTATGTAACATAGTACCTAGCACAGGGGCTCTGTCATGGCAGTATTTAACAGTTGTCCTAGTCACTGTGCTAAGCATGAAGGTTACAGATACAAGCAACAACCAAAAAAGGAAGATAGTCCCTGTCCTCAAGGAGCCCACATTCTAGTGGGAAAAGACATTTTCCAAAAGGGAGCAGAAAAGCTGGGCTTGAAAGGAAACCATCAAGCATGGGGGAATGTTTTGAAGGAGAGACGGGAGGAGAATGAAGGCTGGCCTGCCTCCTCCACAAAATGGAGGCCCCCAAAAGAATTTACTGATAGGAGGAGAAGGCATTCCTTGGTAACGGATGTTCCAGGTTGAGAGAAGGCTACAAGGGTAACTGGGTGTTTCAGGCCCCAGTTACTGAGGGAAGTTTCAGGATGAAAAAGCATGGTTTGGAAGTCTGGGAGCCAAGAACTGGACCAGGAGGGGAACAATGGGTTAAATGGGAGAGTGAAAGTGAATAAATTATTTGTGCAAATCCCACCTGGGAAGCATGACCAGGGAAAGCGACTATAAGGCTTGCTGGCTGTATTTACAGAATAGTTAATTTAGATAGATAATCAAAATTTGACTTCAGACTTGTATCTGCTTACACATTTTCAAGAGAAGATTGGGAGCCTAGCACTTATCTGATTGCAATAAAATGAGCATAAAAATTTGATGTACATGTAATCTCTTTTAGGGAGTGACTGGAGCTTTGACTGTTTTGATGAAGGATGCAATTAAGCCAACTCTGATGCAGACCTTGGAGGTGGGTTTTTTTTTTTTTAGTGACTGATTTCAGATATTTCTTTACAATTTTCACTATTCTCTTTCTTATGCCCTTTGCTCCTTCCCCCACTGAACCCTGAATACCCCTTCTACCTGTAGTTGTAAGTTTTCCCCACAGCCACTTTCAAGATGCTGTTTAATCTGTTTCAAAGTCAGCCATGTTGGCAATATTTCAGCTGATAATGGGCTATTGACAAAAGTTAAAAATCACATCAGGGAATAATTTATACTCCCAAGTGGAGAGTAAAAGAGGGAGCCCATTAGCTATGGTACCAAATTTATCTTTTCAGTCCACTGTTACTCAGAGACCTTGTTTTCCTAACTAAACTAGTTAAATAGCTAGAAAATGGTTGTGGAATGATGTAGTTTCCATCCAATGTCACTTTTACAGATTGTTTCTTTTTCTGAAGGGAATTAATCCTGAAATTGCCATAGCTGAATTTAATCTTATATTTATTTCTCCTCTCTCTTTCCCAATTTACATTAAAATTTTAAATTGCCATATAATTCTTAAATTACTATGTGATTGCAATGTAATTTTTTTTTTGGAGGGGGAAGGCAAGGCAATTGGGGTTAAGTGACTTGCCCAAGGTCACACAGCTAGTGTGTCAGGTGTCTGAGGCCGCATTTGAATTCAGGTCCTCCTGACTCCAGGGCCAGTATTCTATTTGTTGCACCACCTAGCTGCCCCTGCAGTGTAATTTTCAATTAAATGGGCGTGTTAGCCATCTGCATCTGATTTTGAGTAGCACTGAGATGTATGTGCATGTACATTTTTATATGTGTGTGTGTGTATATTTTATATATATAATTTATATATAACCATTATGATTATAAATATAAAATCATATATAACCATTGTAGCTATATATAACTGTATATCTGTATGTAGATGTAGATCTGTATAAAACCATTATGAGAATAGAACGAATAGAGAACTAACTTCAGAGTCAGGGTTATTTGGATTTAAGTCCTCCAGACACATGCCATCTTCACAAGCTTCTCAGTTCTCTTCTGTTTTCTAAGACTAAAATTGCAAAGCATTTGCCAGTCTGGACGGAGTTGTAGAGGAATTCCCTACATCATTGAAATCACTGTTTTGGGGGGGAAAGTATACTCTAACATTTCATTCCTAATACATATATACGTATTTGTTAAACAGCTGAGTAATAAAATGTTCAGGGGCCAGACCCATTTTTGTTACATAACAGTTTCCTTGCAGCACACATGTAACTACCTCAAAATTTGGCAGGTATTATTACTATTAAGAGCTGTTATTTAGTTGGTTTTCTGCCGTTGGTGATAAGAATTAAATAATGTTTGATTATATTCTCATGGATCAGAAGCCTGGCGTTTCACTTCACTTGCACAGATGTTGATTAAGTGCCCACTGTGTGTAGATCCCTGTGCTCAATGGCATGGGAGACCAAATGCTCAGATGAGACAAGCCTCCCTGCCGTCACAGAGCAGATAGTATAATTGGGGGAAAAGACCCATTGATGGTTGAATACAATCTGCAGTGAGTTTTTCGGGAAAGTTCAAAGCAAAATGTTGTGTATGGGGTGTGTTGGCCTGTTCTCTCTCTCCTTTCCCACCCAGTCAGATCCAGTCGACTTTTCATTACTTCAAAGAGCTGTTTTAATTCTGTTCAGTTAATTAGCTGCTTAATGGTACAAATTATCCATCCCATTCAGGAAGTTAGTTGGGTTGCAGGTAGAACAATTTTGATTGTTCTTAATGTGGTGAGGAATATTTTGCTTTCAAACCACATTTTGAAATGTTTGCCAAGATGGTGGGCAGGTCAAACAAGATAAGCTTCAGCTGAAACATTTTAAGGATGAATGCACTCTACAATCCTAATACTAAACACAGTCAAGGTTGGATGGATTATCCTCATTAGTAAGTTGCATTTGTAATCTAAAAGAAAGGATAATCTAAAAATAAGTTCACTCTGGGAATGTGTTTTTGAATGTGGGAACAAGCCAAATGTGACCTGCTGTTCCACAGGACATTACAAGATGCCGCATTAGTTACCCTTCTGTATCTGACAAGAGGGGTCACAGATCTAGAACTTGAAGAGAATTTAGAAGCTACCTAGTGTCACTCTCTCTTTTCTTACAAATAGAGAAACTGAGGTAGAGTGGTAAAATGACTTGCCCAAGGTCACACATCTGAAAGGGAATGTGAACCCAGGGGAATGTGAACTCCCAAGTGCAGTGCCTAGTCTACAACACCTTTCACTTTGCTCTTCTTAATATTACATTACACTTTTAAGTTCCCCAGGTTCTTCACGTAATTCAGAGAAGGACTAGGTAGGCTCTATGTTCCCTTTGAGTGCATTCTTATTCCTTTGCTTCTCTTATGAGGTGTATTTTGCCCTCATAAAATATCTTTGCCAATCAGCCAGTTGTCTTTTCAGCCTGAAGAACAAAAGAAACCTTTAGACAAAACAAAAATAAATAATACATCATGAAAAAATTGTGAAAATCCTGTTATCATAGAAACATCATTAGAGCCAATGGGAACTTTATAATCCAATCCTTTATTTTATAGACAAGGAAACTAAG
The DNA here is from genome assembly GCA_028646575.1 of Pseudocheirus occidentalis. Classification (NCBI taxonomy): domain Eukaryota; kingdom Metazoa; phylum Chordata; class Mammalia; order Diprotodontia; family Pseudocheiridae; genus Pseudocheirus; species Pseudocheirus occidentalis. The sequence continues at coordinate 17,286 of JAQQSW010000206.1, forward strand.
GTCTAGAAAATCTAAGTTACATGCCTGTAGGTCACATATCTAGTCAGGGAAAACCAGAACTTGAACCCACAACTCATAACTACCAGTCTAGCATGCTCTGTATTATACTGTATACAGTATACTGTAATATACTATCCGGGTAGTTATTTGTGAATCATTTTGTTTAATGTTCTGTAAGCTTCACATGCCGCACATGTTTTATTTGACATGTTGCATCTAGGGGGTGCTGTGGCTGGAGCACAGGGCCTGGAGTCAGGAAAACTCTTTCTGAGTTCAAATCCAGTCTCAGGCAATTACTGGATGACTGAGCAAGTCACTTAATCCTGCTTGCCTCAGTTTCCTCATCTGTAATAGGAACTGGAGAAGGAAATAGCAAGCCTCTCCATTACCTTTGCCAAGTGAAAAATGACCAAACGGCATCCTTGTATATAGAAAATGGCATGACTGACCCACTGGCCATGCACTTCTTGAATTATTTTTCCTGGAAATTTGTGCTAATTGTCGATTCCTCATCACCTGGCCCTCTTTGTTTATGAGACAGGTGGTGCGACAGGGTTAAAAGTTCAGTCTGTGGCCATAGAACACTATGTTCTATGTAATGGTCAACCACCGTTACTGAGAATGATTGGACTGATGACCTTGGCCTAACATTGAATTACCTGTTGTGGGCCAGTAACCTTTAAGATTGGAGAAGTTGGCAGATGAGGAAACTTTAAACTGCTGTTCCTTTTGTTCCCAAAGATTAAAGAAGATTTTTCTACATAGGAATGTAATTTAATAGGAGCAGCAAATAATATGTAGAACTTTCTGGCCACAAAAAGTTTTACATACTTTTAAATGACTTTATTGATGCTTTATTGTTACATCCCCTGAGAGTGTGGTGTAAAGCCAGTCAGCAGTAGATTCCTGAGAGAATGCTGCTGTGAGGAGCTTTTAAGATTCGAATTACACAGTATTAGTGAACACTCTGTTTATTCCATTACAAATCTTTATTCAGTACAATGTTCACAGTTTCAACAGTTC
>JAQQSW010000206.1:18808-37418 GCA_028646575.1 Pseudocheirus occidentalis
TAATCTCTTCAGTGAGCTTTTCAGATACTTTTTCCATCTGGCAAATTTGGCTTTTTAAGGCATTCTTCTCATTGGCTTTTTGGGCCTCTTTTGCCATTTGAATTAGTCTATTTTTTAAGGTGTTATTTTCTTCAGTCAGGTTGTTGACTCTCTTATCATGATTTTCTTGCATCATTCTCATTTCTGTCCCCAATTTTTCTTCCACTTCTCTTATTTCATTTTCAAAATCTTTTTTTAAGCTCCTCTGTGGCTTGTAACCAGTCTACATTTTTCTTGGAAGCTTTTGGTGTGGTAGTTCTGACTGTGTTATACTTTGATCCTTTTTGTTCCCAAAAAAGGAATCTAAAGTTGTATTGCCGAGCTTTCCTTGCTTCCTTTGCCTGCTCATGTTGCCAGTCAGTTACTTGACTTTTGGGCTCAGTAGAACTCTGCTTTCCGAGGGAAGAGCTCTGTCCCAAATTTCTGGGGTTTTTGCCACTGCCAGAAATATTAGGAGGCTACTGCTGTCTCAGCAGCCCCCTCCAGCTTTGGCTCACTGAAAATGTACCTCAGGACCACCACCCAAGACCACGACCCCAATCCAGGCAGCTCAAGGCAAGAGCACTTAGCCTCTGAATGATTGCTTGGCCCCTTTGCCATCCGCAGACCTGGAGCTTTTGAAGCAGCCACGTGGAGCGCACTTCAGACTGCTTTTAGCTCTGGAGGGAATAGGCTGGACCCTGTCCCCCAAATTTAGCTGAGCTCCACTGACCTTTTCCATTTGTCCTTGGCTCTTATGGGTTGGTGATTCTGGAAACCACCACAGCTGCTGGTGATCAGCTCTCCTGAAAGCTCCAGCTGGGGCTTCTCCTGGATGCCCTGGGGCTAAAACTGCACATGGCTGGGGTCTGCTCCCAGCACACTGCAATGAGCCTTTTCCATCAGTCTGCTGGGTTGCCTTCAGTGGGAGCTTGGTTTCTCTGTCATTTTATGAGTTCTCTAGCTCTAAAATTTGTTTAGAGTCACATTTTATAGGTATTTGAGGTGGTTATGGTAGGAGCCATGGAGTTCTTCTGTTTCCGAGCAGCCATCTTGACTCCACCCTGTATGACCCTTTCAGGAACTTAAATTAAAAGAGAATCTTGCTGAAGTCTAGGAAATATTGAACTGACAAAAGTTAGTGGGTGAAGAGACTTCCTTCACTTGTTTTGTCTCAAGGATCAACACGTAGTGGCACTGATTTTGGTGATTTTCTGCAGGTTTTCAAGACAAGAATCTAGATGATTATTAGATAATACTTATGCACTGCAGGCAGATTCAGAATTCGAAATTTGAAAGGGACCTTCGAAATTTGAAAGGGACCTTAGAGGCCTTCAGAAAAGGAATACCCACTAAAACATACCAGACATGTGGTCTTCCTAGCCTGCTCAAAGACATTTAAGAAGGAAGAAACCATCGCCTCTCAAGGGAGCCCATTAACTTTTGGGGAGCTTCAGCCATTAGGAGGTTTTCCTGACTTCAAGCCTAAATTGGTCTCATTGAAACTTCCGCCTCTTGCTCCTTTTCCTACTTCTGGGGTCAGTCAAAGCAAATGTAATTCCCTTCTCCATATTATAAATCTTCAGATATTTGAAGACAGTTATGAGATGTCTTTTTTCTTGATCTTTCTTCCCCTGTCTTCTCTTCCCAAGGGTAAAATGTCCACTTTCTTCAGCCACGTCTTTGTATAACATGGAGTCAGTACCCTTTCCTATCCATATTTCCCAGTTCTGTACATTTTACATTAAATCAGTTCTCAAAACTGAACCCAATACTTGAGATAAATTTTGATTAGGATATTATACAGTAGGACTAACACATCCCTTTTCCTGTAAGCTTTCCCTTTCTTTAAGCTGTCCCAAATCATGTTAGCCTTTTTGTTCCACCGGCCTTTCCTCACAAAGAGTAAACCCTTTGATGGATTAATGATCAATGGATACCAAAATGTTTGGGTTTTTTCTTTGACATTCTGGTCCTGTCCTGTGATTTTATTATTCTAGGGAGTTTTTAGTGTAGAATCCACTGCTCCCACCCCTGTACTGCCTCCACCAGGGTAGATCAGCCACAAGAACAGTTGCTTGGCATGCAGTAGGCCCTCAATAAATGCTTTTTGGAGTAAGGATTATTTCATTGGTCAGAGATTTCATAAAGTAAGATTTCCTTTGAAAAGCATATGTTTAAGAATAATCTTTTTACTGACAGCAATATTACATTTCTTAAAATTATTATAGGACCTTTTCATTTTTGTCTGGTGATCCTATGTTCTGTTTGGCAGGTGTTTGCAGACCTAGTGTGATTTCAGACATCTTCCTTTGGCATACATCCATCATTAAATTAATCCATCGAAGTTAAAATCTTGGCCACTTGTCATGAAAAATTGGTTCACTATTCAGATTCCATTCTACTAAAATAGATTGAATTTGTTAGATATTTATCATGTCTGCTCTCTGCAAGCCACTGTGCTGTTGACCTAAGAGTTTATATGTTTTATAACTTGTTCTATTCCTCTTCTAAAACCACGGTATTGCTAAAAGGTGTCCTAAAAGTCTAACTGAAGTTTTAAAAACTGCACTCAGACTTTTGGGACAACCTGTATACAGAGGATCTTGGTGTACTGGGTTAGTGCGTTTCACAAGAAAATAGAGATTCAGTTTCCATTTACCGTGTTTATAGTATGAAGTTAATTAAAGGTGTTTTATAAAGAGCTTTTATTCAAGTAAAATTCAATAAAGTTCCTAATTTGACCGTGGTTTAGCAAAAACGGAAAGTCAAATATCCATTGTAGTCACTATACCTTGCAGAATTGTTTTTAAGGGGAAAATACATGATGGTATCTGCCTTCCATTAAGTCCCAATTAAAATCCTGCCTTCTACAGGAAGCAGCCTTTACCTCTCTTAAGTCGAATGTTTCCTTCTGTTGACTATTTCCTCTTTTTCCTATATGTAGCTTCTTTCTATATATTTGTTTTCATGTCATCTCTCCCATTAGATTATAAGAGCCCTGAGGGCATCCTCAGCACAGTGCCTCACACCTACTGCTACTGTCCTCAGCTGTTCAGTCATGTCCAGCTGACATTGTTGGGTTTTCTTGGCAAAGATGTTGGAGTTGTTTGCCACTCACGTTGATTGTTCTTTTGTAACTCTCCTGTCCAAGAGCCTTTATGAAAAATTTTTTTACTTTCTGCATGACAGATTTTACTCTAAGAACTTAAATATTATGAGGTGTTAAAATACACTGTAGTGTGAGCAAGAGAATTCAGAGTCTTACCAAAAGTATATGATGTTGATCATTGGCCCCAATGTAAACAATCTGTTATGATTTTTGGCCCTCAGATGAGACTCTCATATTACAGTCATAGAAACTTCAGATTTATTATAAATATAAAACCCTCAACTAGAAATAGATTGCTTTAAACTGTGTAGGTATCAGTTGGAGCTCTTATCAAGGTAAATATATTGAAGTGTCTATTAAGTGATTCAACTAGTATAAAAGGTATTTGATTTTAAAGGCTTAAATGTTTATAGATCATAATAAAATGGTGTCTAACATAGGTTTGTAAACCACTCCACACATTTGTAAGGGTGTAGCATGTACTCAGTGACTAATATCCCCTAGACTTTTTTCTTGTTATAAAAACCTTTGAAACTCCACCTCCATTCCCATTCCTAGGAGTCTGTCTTTGCCAAATAAGGAACTACATACAGCTTTGTGTTTTGGTTAAGATTTCTTTTGGCACCAACAGAATGGATGATATGTTAAATATGTGTGTTGAATTCAAAGGCCCATATGTTTTTCCTTTTTTCTTTAATGCCATAGCAAAGATTATATGCAGTCTTTATTGTAGAGTCCTCAAGTACAAAAACTAATGTTCTTTATTTTAGAATCATTCTGGAGATTTACAACAGTGCTACAGTGCTGATAGCATGCTGGGAAGATGAATCTTCCTGAGTTCAGATCTGGCCTCAGATACTCACTAGTTCTGTGACTCTAGACAAGTCATTTAACCCTTTTTGCCTCAGTTCTTCATCTGTAAAATGAACTATAGAAGCAAATAGCAAACCATTCTAGTATCTTTGCAAAGAACATCCCAATGGGGTGACAGTGAGTCAGACACAACAGAAAAACAACTCAACAAAAACAGAGTTAGAGTTAGAAGGGACTTTGATGCCCCCCCAAAAAAAGAAAAAGTGCTTTCTTCATGCAAAAAATGTGTTTCTGAAAATTTTGATGAAATTGTCTTCAAGCTAATCCTATTTCAAACACACTGCCCTAGTTCCAACCCATTTAAAAGAAAACCATAATTCTTTGAGACTCCAAGTAAACTTTTTTAAAGCCTTTATTAAATACCTTCTTTGAACTGGGAGTTCAAAGATCCTTCCTCCCCCACCCTCCAAAAAAATGCTGCTTTTTCCTTCAAGGAACAAATATAGAAATGGGAGGGGGGAACTGCATCTCCAAAATGTATGCCAAATCAATGAAAACTAAATTGGAGTACGTAGTAGCCCTTGAAGAGTCTTTAAAAGAGCTGGAAATTTCAAAAGGTATAGGCATAGGTGAATTGATTATTGAAACTCATTGAGGGAAGGAAATCTGTACAAAAGAGGTCACTTACAACTTATTTTTCCTCTGTAAAAACAAAGCATATGAAAAAAATGTTTTACTTTTTTCTTATTAGAAGGCTGTGAGTTCAAATCCTGTAACTGATAGATGCTATTTGTCTGATGCTGAGCAAATCACTTACCTTTGGTCCTCCTTTTCCTCATTGATAAAATTTAGAATGTTTGACTAGATGACCTCCAAGGTCCCTTCTAATGCTGAATCTATAGTATGGTCCTCTAATTATGAACATCAGTTACTCTGCACAGAGTTCTATGTATAGAGTTACTCTCTATAATGGTATGGAAAGACACAGCCAACCTCGTGGCCCTGAAATATTGGCATTTGAGCTGAAGTAAAATTGCTTCATGTTGTTCTCTTTTGTGAGTTCTCTTCTCTCCTTTTTGTATTTTCATTTTTCTTCCCGTGATGAGCTCTCATTTTTTGCAGTTGTCATTTCACCGTCCAAATTTGTTTCTTCTGTATTGCTGCTGGCTAAGAAACCAGATAACCAAGTTTGTCAGAATTATGTGAAGAGTAAATAGGTCCTGTGTAAGGGCCTAAGGGGCTCTCCCATGAGTGAAGTACATGAGCTTTATGTTTAGTACATGGATTTAGTGTCATATTAGATTTTCAGTTAAATCATTTGGTATGTGAAACTGAAAATGATATTGACCTATTTTCCTGGGAATTTGAGAGAACACTTTTTTTTTTTTATAACAAAGTGCTGTTTAAGGCTCATAGTGTTAATGGCAACTGTATTTAGTCAGATACCTTTCTTTTACCCCAAGTGCCATCATTGTCACTGAATAAGTCTTTGGGTGTCTTTAAAAATACAGAAAATTTTTTTAACTACTCTTGAGAATTTTCAGCATACTTCATCTTTAAAAAAACAACTATTAGGGGCAGCTAGGTGGCACAGTGAATAGAGCACCGGCCCTGGAGTCAGGAGGACCTGAGTTCAAAGCCGGCCTCAGACACTTAACACAAAAACCAGCTGTGTGACCTTGGGCAAGTCACTTAACCCCAAGTGCCCTCCAAAAAAAAAAAAGACAAAAAAAAAAAATATGCATTCTGGGTCCGCTAGGTGGCGCAGTGAGTAGAGCACCGGCCCTGGAGTCAGGAGTACCTGAGTTCAAATCTGGCCTCAGACACTTAACACAAAAACTAGCCGTGTGACGTTGGGCAAGTCACTTAACCCCAACTGCCCTCCAAAAAGCAAAAAAACAAAAACAAAACAAAAACAAAAAAGCAACTATTAAAATGCAGTTTTGTATTTCTCTTCTCTAATGCTTGTATCTAGAATAATCTTACTGATTTTTATTTAAACCTACCTCTGAAGCCAGTCAGTTGAACTTTTAGCCATTTAATATTTTAGGAAGATTTCCCTTTTATGAAGCTAAAATCGTCCTTGCTGTTACGTGTGTGTGTGTGTGTATTAGTGCCCCTAGTTCTGCCTTTTAAGACAGACCAACCGAATCTAATCTGTTTTTTTAGTAAGATTGTTTTTAAATACTTAATTTTCTATAATAATCTAAGTCAATAGTCTAAATCATGCTAAGTTCTGAATAAAAACTTGTTTTTTCTGAATACATGGCATACATTTAAGGCATACATTTTGGAGATGCAGTTCCCCACCTCCTATTTCTGTATTTATTCCTTGGAGGAAATAAGTTCTTATTTGGAAAAATTCAGAGCATGTCATGTTCTCAGTTTTTCCGACCATTCTTTATATGGCATATTCCACAGGATGCCCACCATCAGTGTCATCTAAGTTGTTTTAAAAAAAAAAACCCTTTTCTCTTCGTGTTGTCCATAAATTTGATCAGTATGCCATCTAGACATTCATTATTCTGGGTATTGATTAATATGTTGAGTAGAATAAGGTGAAGAACAGATTCATGACATAATCATTCATGATCATTGTTTTAAAAAAGAAAGTTAAAACTTGAGATTTAACTCCACAAAGTTATGATTCTTTTAAATGTAACTTTCAACCTGTACTATCCAATTTTCTCAATATTTCATGACTGTTACTCCATTTCTCTTGGTTATACAACTATGAATTTAAATGTCATTTCCCCAAATTCTAAATAATTTGGTTGTCCATATAGTAAAGGAAATTTTTTTAAAATTGTGTTGCTTTTTCATTTTTTTCATCAGTGAGCAGCAGCATCAGAATAATCATTCATCTTTCCTTCATCAGAGATCTTAAGAGTATGATGTTACATCTGAAAGAGACTATAAAAAAGAGACAAGTCCTTAATCTTACAGTTAAGAAAACTGAGGTTATCTTTAAGGAAAGAACTGGAATACACAGTGTCTCTCTTTGTGACATCTCTGATTGGTTAGAAACACTGTCTCCTAGGTTCATTCGGATGTAAGATGTAGAATTCTCAGCACTTCCAACAACCAAACACTGCCATTCCTCTATGCCTCCCTGTAAAAATGTCATTGTGTCTCCTCTCATCCCCAAATATAAATTGTTTTAAAGATGTGTAACCTCTAAAGGGACAAGGGAAATCAGTAAACATAAAAAGACGTGATTAATATTTTGAATGAGTCATAATGTTAACCAATAAACCAGAGTCATAAGATAGATATTTCCTTTGTAGTGATGTCCTGAGCCATCCTCACTGTTTTCATGCCTCTATTCACAATAGCAGTTGTGGGTATAATAGATTATATGAGTTTGGTGCAGTATATGGCTATGGAATAGTTTTTCTTTGTTTAAACTGAGCTCAGGGAACTGAACAACAACAATAATATTTCTTAATTGAATAATAATATAATATTTCTTAGCACTTCTTATTTGTATATACTTTAATATATGTGAACGTGGGTATTCACAGTACCATAGGCTGACCTTCATTGTCCTAAAAGAAAGTCATAATACTGTAAACCTTAACTAGAAAAAAAAGTCAAAATTATTTCCATTTACATGAATGAACTAAGACAATTCACAGTCTTTCCCCTAACAAATCAGTCTTTGGTTCCATATTACTGTTGTGTGTTTCATTTTTTTTTTAACCTGGGTTCTACTGGAACAATGTTGGGTACATTGTCAGATGCAGTCACTGTATCAGTCATTTTTGCTTAATGGTATTTTTTTATTACAAGGAAGAGCTTCGTGCCCTTAAGGAGTTTGGGCAAGAGAGAGGAAATGTATTTAAAATGACTGGTATAAAAGCAAAAGGCATCCATTAAACATTTCTTAAAACCATAATATTTTTTTTAAAGTTGACTATATTTTATTTTCATATTTAATGCTTTTTTTAGTTTTGATTTAACATTAATCATTATTTTGATATTTATTTTACAATTTGTTTTAATATTTATCTTAATATATTAAAAATATGAACAGTTACAAAGAGTATCTTCAATTCATTGGTTGGTACCCACCAATGAAATTTAAAGTGAAGTGTAATTGTTTGAGGTATTTTAACTCAAAATCTTTTGCTTTCCGAGAAATAACTCTGTGTGTAGGTGTGTGTGTGTGTGTGTGCATTGTTTATATACATACATGCATACATTAATGTATATATATTTGGCACAGACAAAGCTTTAAAGATTGTCCCTTCTGGTGACGTGATGTAGTTTGAACAATAGACATTCTTCATTTGTTTGGTTTTTACTGTGCCAGTGGTGGTTAGGCCAACCTCTTGACTAGCTCCATATCTATCTCTTCAAGGAAGTTTTACAATGTTTCAGAAATAAGGTGCTTAATTAGGTTAGGCTTCTCCTGTGTAGTTCTTAGAGTTTTTGATGCATTATCTCAGTAATTTTTTTTACCTGCCTCCAAAACACTGATACCCTTCAAGAAGAATGCTGGGCAAAAATAAAAACTTCCAAGAAAAAACAAGAATATCAGTTTTAAGTCTCTTTCACAAAATAACTCTAGAATTTTTTTTCTAGCCTTATCTAAATGATGCTCAAAGGTAACTCTTATGTTAACTGTACTATAGAGCAGAATACTTGAAAAGCATTTAAGGAGATTTATATTTTTTTCCCCCTTGCAAAGTTCTGTGGTATGTAGGCAGATGGAAGGTCACACAGTTACAGAACTGGAAAGAGCTTAGTACAGCCTCTTTATTTTTACAGATGAATTGTATGAATCGTCTAAGGTCACACTGCTTCTTAGTGGCACAGTTTAAAACTATGGCACTAACTCTTGATTCACATGTATTTATTTATTTTTGACAAATAAAACAAACATTTCCATAACATAGTATAATAAAGATGACTGCACATGAAACTTCTAATATACAACACAATATGTTGTTTATACACAGTATGTACAACAATAGTACAATGTGTACAACTCACTATTCCTTTTAAATATACAGTAAAGTTTTCATGCAAATTTCTCTTTTCTTCTTCCGCCCACCCTACAGATGGCCACCATTAGACACAAATAGTTGTGTGTGTGTGTATGAACATAAAATTATTCTATACCCACTTCTATTTATCAGTTCTTTCTCTGAATGCAGATAGCATCTTTGTTTGCTCAAAGTTGTCCTTAAAACAGTGTTGCTCATACTGTATACAGTGTTCTCTTGATTCGGTTCCTTTATCTCTTCATTATTTTGTGCAAGTCTTTTCATGTTTTTCTAATACCATTAAGCTCATCTTTTCTTATACCACAATCACATACCACAACTTTTCAGCCATTCCCTGATTGATGCCTTGCCCTTGATGCCATTAGCCAGTGCTTTCCAACATATAATGCAGCATCACTTTTCACAGACCATGTTGCCTCTTCTTCAAAGGAGGTTCACACACTGTGCTTAAAGGAATAATGAACATAATATTTATCTGGGATACCCACTAAATGACCACATAACTTTAGACAAATGATTAGTTTTAGAAATTCATCAAGAAATAAAGGACATGATCAGACTGTCCTGAGAGTTTTAGTAGCTGATGAATCTTTTCATATTCTCTGTTGGTTTTTTTCCCTATTACTGTTTGGTGGAACACCTTCAAAAAGGCCATCTTTTTTTCTCCCTTATTTCCCTCCTCTTGGAAATCTCCAAAACCCTGTTCTACATTACCTTATTTGATCATATATTCTAGCATCTTCAGTCTAACTTAGAATACTATCTAACTTTTACACATTCAGTTTAGGGACCTTTTGGCTGGATGACTCCAATAACTTTTTTAAAGTTCATTTATTTCTTTATTTGAGACCATTTTGATTTATTACTTATTTATTTTTGGAATTCTTTTCTTTTTAAATATTATGTTCTAAATTCTCTCCCACCCCTCTATCCCCTCCTATACCCAATGAGAAGGCAAACAGTATTACATCAGTTATACATGTGCAGTCATGTAAAACATTTCCATATTAGCCATATTTCCAAAAAAGTGAAGAAAGACAGAAAATTATACTTCAGTTTGCACTCAGACTTCAGTAACTTTCTGAGAAGATGTGTTTGTGGCCATGAAAACACAAAAATAATGACAGCTCACACTTCTGTGGCATCTTTAGATTATAATGCATTTTGCTCACAGCAATCCCATATGCAGAATACTACAGTGAGTATAACTATTTTACAGATGGGGAAACTGAGGCTTCAGTTTCTAAAAGAGACTTCTGTGGTCACAGAATATCAGTAAGGATTTAAATGGAAATTCATATTACCACCTTATATTTCAAGTTTTTCCTGATTCTCCTTAGAACACCCCTTCTTACCCCCAATTATTAGTGCCTTAGGCCCTTTGTATTTATTTTCTATCGAGTTCCACGTCCCCTTCAATGGAATATGGTATCTTTGACAGCAGAGTCTGTTTTCATGTTAGTAAATGTTTTTGATTAACTAATTGAAATTTCTTGACTCCAAGATACCCACCCCCCCACTCTCCCCACACTTATATATAAAATTGCAACAAATTCTTTTGGAATTTAGTAATAGTAATAGTAATGGAAAGTCTTCCTTGCTATATGCTAGTATTATGGCACTTTACATTAAAGAATTTTGCAGTTGTTTTACATGGGATGTTACTTTTTCCCCTCTTCCCCAAGTTTTAGGCTTTCTCTTTGACCCATTATTGAAATTTATTCAATGAGAGAGGCCTAATTTCATTTTACAGTTAATCTGAGGTCAGTTCTATACAGTTTTGCCGGTGCTAAAAGTGAATAAAAGGTATTTAGATGCATTTCTCATCAGTATTCTATTTTGTGTCATCATCCATTTAAGAGAATAAGTCTCAGGGATATGCTGGAGCCAGTTCTGAGAGCTGATTATTAAATTTTATTTTCAGGATAAGAGCATTTATATTTAAGAAATAAGGAGTGCCTATCAGGTCTTGATATGTTGTTTTATTAATTGTCTAGACTTGAGATATTGTTAATAATGAATATTATATTTTAAACTGTGTGCATACATTCTCTCCCTCTCTCCTTGTTAAGCTTTTACTATTACACCCCTGGGCTTAAAAACTATGTGAGCATTGAAATCCTTAAACCTTAGCTAAAATTTGGTTCCCTGTCAAAAATTTGCTTGGATACTGAGAACACTAATAGGATGGTATAAATAATAATTTTTCCCACAGTCAGATCAACAATATTTGGAAAACTAGAGAATGGATTTGTAACAGTTGAATTTTATGGAAAAAAGTTGAGTTTTTATTTTATTTTTATTATTGTTTTCCAGAATTAATTTGTTTGAAATTGAAATTTTTTAAGCATTTTTTAGAAATGGAGTTATTAGTAATGGAATGTTTTCCTTCCTAGTTTTCGGGAACAAAATTATTTGGTTTTAATATAGGATATTTTTATGCTCTGTGCATTTTTGCTCCTATTGGGGGAGTACGGTGCACACATATAGCAAAAAAATATGATAATTCACTGCCTGTCTTCCCACACAAATTTTTTTTTGGTAAGAAAGACAGAATAATACACAGTCGATCTGTGAATTATTCCAGTTTTCCTGGAAAAATAATTTGTAATTATGCCCAAAAAGTTACTGACCTCATCATACATGCCATTTGACCTAGTGATCCCATTGCTAAGAATACATACCTCAGAGTTCAGAGAGTTAAACAGGTCTAAAATACTTGGAGCTGGACTTCCCATGACAGCCAAACAACCAAAAAAGAATTGGTACTCATTGATTGCAGAATAGCAAACGAATTTATGGTATGTGAATATAATGGCATGTTACTGTGCCATAAGATGGTCAAAATGGAGAATTCAGTGACACATGGGAGGACTTGAATGAACTTAAAGAATCAAGTAAGCAAATTCAGGAGAACAATGTACCCAATCACTACAATAATGTAAACAGAAAGTTCTCTGTAGCTAGAGTGACCCAGACCTACCACATTGCTGCTCTGTGGCACCACCTGTGTATGGCTTATCTTTCACCCAAGGTCTGTCAGTCATTTGCCCTATCATACCACTCCAGAACACTTCTTCCCAAATCACCCTCCCTCAAGTGTGTTCTTTACAACTTCTCCAACCCCTACTCTGTCCACATTTTCTTTGCCACTTTTATCTGAGCCCCTGCATCTCACTTCTTTCAATCTGGATTTCTTCCTTGTTCCAGCCCTGCCTTTTCACCATTGCCAAGCAGCAGCTGCCCAGCAGTACAAGGAGGGATGGGATGGGATAGCTGGAGAACTTCAAACTCCTTTACACATACACATACACATACACACTATAAATATATAAAATTGCAGTACATTCTATTAAAAGGATTGTAAAAAAAAAAATCAATGTTAACTCATTTTTTGGAGAATACAACTAGAAAAAATTTAAATTACCTATATTCAAAAGCTGTATGGAAATAGTTCTGAAGACTTGATTTACATAAGAGATAAGTTCTTGTGGTCTTTTATTTAAGAATTATTCCTAGAATAATTAGTATAATTGTTTTATTATAATAATTTATTTTATAATAATTATATAGAATATTCCAGAGTTGGCTACGGGTAAATTCTTCTGTTTCTCTTCTTTACAGTAGCTTCTTGGGATACCCTCTGTGTGGCCAAAAAAGTACAAATTACCACATTAAATTTGCATGTTTGGCAGTCATGATACTAATGCCAACACAGTTTTCCTGAGTTTCACCTCATTTTTGTGTGTTTTCTGATATATGTGCCCCAGCAAGTCAGGCATACCTTTAGTAGAGGGACTTTTTTTGTTTACATACTGTGAAATGTTGAGGATTATAGCGTTCCAGGAACCTGAATGGATTAGGCTACAAGTACAAACACCAAAAACAAGGAAAACTTTGAATTTTCTAAGAAGTTTAATAGATCCAAGTTTAAATTCAGTTGGCAGGCACCTCCAGAATTTAAAATGGCCAAACATCTGGTTCATTCTTCTGACAGCTTTTGTAATGACCCTGACTTTTCAATGTAGATAAATTAATGATTCATCCTGCTTTACTTTGGCTGCTGCCTCCCCTCTACTAATCATTGGGGAAAAAGAAAAAAAAAACTGTAAAGCCTCAAAGGCTAACGCACCTTAAGCGCCAGATTCTGGGTTTGTGTTTTTATGTGACTTTGAACTCTGTTTTTCCTGAGTTTATCAGCAGACAGCTGCAGTAGACCAGATCTGTTTACATAAGGGAGTGAAGAAGCAATTCTGAAGCATCAAGTTTCCATTTCCTTTCGTATTGTTCCGTAGTTGTGGCTCACAGCTTTAATGTTGACTTTGTATCCCAGCATATACCTCTTCTTTCAGTACAGTGGTTTTGTTTTTATTTCTGATTTGATCTGAGAATGTAGGGTGCTGACTGAATGAAAAGTTACAGATGTTACTTCCACCTCTATTTACAAGAAACTCTTTTTGAGGATTAAGCAAGTCAGGCTGCCTTGGGCAAACAGGTTTCTCATCTCACTCCATTTCTAGAGTAGCAGGTTGCAAGTCCTAATTCTTTTGTGAGCCCCATAGCAGCCCATAAATCCAGGGTCATGTCCAAAGATAATGGACAGCTCAGCATATTGTATTAGACTCTTGAGTTATGGCTTTATAAATGAGTTTTCTCAAGGAGTAATATTATTGCTTCTAAAAAGTGGCTGTGAAATCTGACCCATCTATTTTGACCACTATACCGTTAATTCTGATCTCTTTTCATGTCTTGGAATAGAATAGAGTTACTCCAGTGACATTTAACTGGGCAGTTATTCCATTGCAGAACAGTTACTATTATGTATCAAATGGCCATAGACTTAGGTACAAGTCACACTGACACCCTTACCTACCCTTACATAGCCCATAGAGTCTGAGAATAATTTAAAATAATAATAATAATATTGTTAGTTAAAAGTAAAGTGAGAATCTGAATGCTTCTAAACCAGTTCCTTCCACTTCCAAGGAAGGAAGATGGTAATGACAAGATTAAACCACTCAAGCCTCTATTAAAACAGGGAGTGGTAGGGAACTCTGTCCTTTCACCCATGGATAGCACTTCCTAAGCGGTTTCCTAGATGCTTGAGTTGCAGTTTTTAACATAGAGTTCTATCAAGTGTCACTGTACTATACCAAAGTCAGGTGTTTAGACAAGTCTGTAACTCAGCTTCCTACTAGACCATTTATTCCATTCCCTCCAGCATGGGAGCCAACCAGATATTTGGTGACTCTATTAGCTAGCTTAATTTCATGCTCTGCTGGTAAAAAAAGAAATAGCAGAGATATTGACCCTCCCCTGTAGAACCTCATTGGCACTGTCAAGGAGACTAGAATGCCATATTTGATTTTTGCCTCTAGATCCCTTCTCTCACATTACATACCAACTGAGCAATGTGTTAATTTACCTCTTAACCATTCACAGATAGGTACCTAGCATGTTGCACAAGTAAATTATTCTGGTTAATAAGAAGATACCTATCCCAAGTTCGTCACTTTTCAAAAAATTTAAAAAAATACCCTGGTGTTAATGAATCAAATTCTTTAAAAAGCTTTCTAGGACCTTGCCATACTTTTAAGGTCATATGATGCCCCAAAGTGCCCATTAAGAGGGAGTATTCTGTTTAACAGGATGCCAGATGTTCTGGGCAGTATAGTATTGTTAAGCACTGGATTGGAAATGAGAAAACTTGCATTTTGACCCCAGCTCTTTCCATTACCTAGCTACATGACTTTGACCAAGCCATTTTACTTTTTTGGGTCTCAGATTACTTGTGAATAAGGTGATGGTGTTGGACTACATGATTTCTTCCATTCTAGCCATTAAAGAAATGTAATTCTTTATCCAAATTGAAAAAAGGAAAGTGGCTAATAACCCATGCCTTTTTATGGAGAGACTCCAGTACTGGGCACATACCCCAAGTAGGTCACTGATTCTCTCCCCACCAAAAAAAGGCCCTGCAGCATACTAATGGTATTTTTTTGTAGTAGTAAAGCTCCAGACACAAAATTGGTGCCCAATATTTGAATAATAGAAAGACAAGTTCATAGGATCAAAAGGACTTTAGAGGCCACTGACTTCAAAACTCATTTTACAAATGAAGATGGTACCCAGAGATTTTCCCCAGGGTCACACAACTAGTAACTGTCTAATGGGTTTTGTTTTTGTATGTTGTTTTTTTCTTAACCTAGAATTACCTAACTCCAAATTGGACTCCTAAGTCCAGTTCACTACATCATGTTGCTTTTATTTCATGAATGTAATAAAATATGATTGTACATTATCAGATATGGAATATGATGACATAAGATTTATGTGGATTGATTCCCTTTAGGGAACCAAGAAAACCATTTATACATGAACTAAAATGTAGAGAACAGGAGAAATAAAACAAAACTTGAACACTGCAAAATTATAATGACCAGGCTTAGAAAGATGAACCCTGGTGAAATACTTCCCCCATGCTTCTTTGCAGAGATGGGAACTCTGCATGGCATGCACTGTTAGACTCTTTAGACATTTTGGTTAGTTTAGATAAGTGATTCTCAGCTTTTTGATCTCAAGACTTCTTTGTGCTATTAAAAATTGAAAATTTTATGCTATTAAAAAATTTGTATGGGTTATATCAATATTTACTATATCTGAAATGAAAAATGATAAATCTTTAAAATATTAATTCATTTGAAATAAGTGATAAACCAATTACAGTTTAACACAAATAACTTTTATGATCATTTTCCAAGACAAAAAAAATTCTAAGAAGAGCAAAATTGTTTTTACATATTTTTACAAAATTCTCCCCAATATTTAACTTAATAGGTGACAGCTGGATTCTTACATCTGCTTCTACATTCAGTCTGTTCTAAGATGTGACTTTGAAGTAAATGAGGAACAATTGAGCTTCAGATAGATTTTGTTGTTGTTTAGTCATGCCCAGTTGTGTCCAACTCTTTATGACATCATTTGGGGCTTTCTGGACAAAGATAATGGATGGTTTGCCATTTCCTTCTCCAGATCATTTTACAGGTGAGGAAACTGAGGGAAACATGATTAAATGACTTCCCAGCGTCACCCAGCTAGTAAGTGTCTGAAACCAGATTTGAACGCAGGAAGATGAGTCTTCCAGACTCTAGACCCAGCCCTGTTACCAACCCTGCCCTTTCAAAAAAAATATCCAGTTGGAGGAATGTAATTGGAAAATAACTTGGTATTATTATAAAAATATTTTTGACCTTCTGAACAAGTCTTAATTAATTAAGGACCCTCTCCCCAAGGACCCTCTCCATGGATCCATGGAACCAGTGGTTTAGATTTTTTTTTTCACTGCTTTTTTAAATATCTTTATTAAAAGAGATTATGTTCAGGAACAGGAAGGGAGGAGGGATACGTTGAGAGATGTAGGTAATATAAAAACAAGATATCAGTAAAGTTTGATTTTTAGAAATACTGTATGTGAGACGAGGAAGTCAAAACTTTAAAAATAAAGGCCAACAGTCTGGAATTTTTCTCTTCTCCTCCCAACTTACACTCCTCCCCTCCCCATCTAAAAAAAAAAAAGCACAGCCCTTATTGGTTCTTGTCTCTTTAATGTTCCTTCAGGTATTTGGTGAGTCAGACATACTCTCCAACTTGTTGACAGGTCTCCAGTACATATTCAGCACATATTTCTCTCTGGTGTATTCTTTTAGGCTGGTAATGCCCAGCTTCCCTGTTCTCCCCCTTCTCCCTACTGCCCTCTTCTAGCCTGACACATACTTCAAAGGCATAGAGGGATTTGAGCCTGACCTACAGTTGGCTACTTTATTGAGAACAGGTTTGCCTGACAGTTCTCATCCAAATAGCCAGTTCCCTTCCTAGTTCTAATCCACTAAAACTTCCCTTTCAAGCTCATTGTCGGTTTATAGAGTTTGATTCCAGCTATGATCAAGCAGTATCTAAGAACCTTGTGCTTACATAATAAGAATATCACTCCCCTGTTTCCTGTTTTTATTTCTGTAGCAAGTTGAATAATTTATAATCTTGCTCCCCTCCCAAAAAAAGACTATTGAAGGAATTTTTTGCCTTTGGCTCTACCGAATTTATGTTAAAACTTATTAAATCACAGCCTTCATTAGTATTAACTTTCAGACCACTAGGCAAACTTAGCAAGTTCTATTCCTCGACTAAATAGTTCCCAACGTATCTGAAAAGGCAAAGAAGTGTTGTGCATCTAAACAAGAGGGATTCCTTTCCATCCTTCTCACTGAAGTCCCTTATGTGTAATGGCACATCACAGATAACTCTTTGCAAGTTAATAAGTCTTCATTATGGCTAATTCAGCCGTTCTTGTATCATGTAATGATCGAATGTCCCGTACTTTATACCTTTTTAGTTCTCTGTGAACTGCCTGTTTTCTTTGGAAAACTTTGTGTTTCCTCAAAGGAGGAAATAAGATGAAAATTATCGCATTGAGGATTTGAGCATGAAGAGTTTTCTGCGTACAAGAATTTGTCGCTTTCTCCTGCTCTCGTTGTTATGTGCCCTTGGTAACCATCATCCTTTCACCTTTGATGCTGCATCCTGTTTCCTTCCTCCAACTGAAATTGAGCTTTCCCTGCTGATCCTAGCATTGTTGTAGACTGTCTGGTTGTTGTTTTTTTCTACTTTGGGTCTCAACATCTGAAATTAAATATAGCAACATCAATGTATGTATTTAAGGTTTTCATTCCATTATCAGACGCTGCATCTGGTCCTTCTGTAAATCCTCCTCTTCATCCTCCTCCATTTGGTAGGGGAGAAAAAAAACAAAAATATGAAAGTAAATAATTGAAGGAAGAGTTGAGTCTCAGTACCCAGTCAGGTGTAAGGAATTTTTTATTGTGAATGATGTGCTCTGGGCTGAGGCAGTCTCTTACTCTAAGGTGCTTGTAAGCCATTAATGCACATTCACATAGATACAGTACATCAGTGTGTGCTCATGATACAAAGTATCCATCCTACGTGCAGAAGAGAAGGTACAACTTGTTTTGGGAACCCAGAAGGAGGGATACAAACCTGCACCTGTTCTCACATTGGTGGGTTTTGTAACAAACTTGGATCTGTGACTTTGTGAGAAACTGAAGCCATGGGAGAAAAGGGGATATAAATTCATTATTGACATGTTTCATTACTTCTGACTCATCCATATCTGAGTGGGTTGTGTGGTCATAGTAAAAATATACTTAGTTCTTCTCACAGTGGTTTCAGATTATGTACTTCTGCAAACTTCTTGGGGGTCCTTGGGTGATATTCACCTATGTTGATCTTAAATATCAGCAAATGAGAAAAAAGTTTGAGAAAAAGCCTGGTAAAAATGGAAAGATTAAACGTGTCATAGAACCATAGTTCAAATCTCACCCATCTCTTAAAAACTGTATGACCTTGGGTAAATCATTTAACTCTTGGGACCTTGGTTTTCCCATCTGGTGTATCAGCAAGCACTCTAGCATACCTAGGGTGGCTGCTAGTACAGGTTCTTAGATCTGCTTTTCTAAAGGAAAGCAACTCAAAATGGGTTAACAGTCTCACTTTAATCAAACAAACATATCATTTACCTAGTTCAGGGGAAAAAGTCAGCACCCTGAACTTCAGATAATACAACACAAGTTACAAGCAGACC
>JAQQSW010000206.1:37918-56288 GCA_028646575.1 Pseudocheirus occidentalis
TTTTTATTAGTGCTTTATTTTAGTCTATAATATAAGCAATTTTTAATTTAAAATTAGTGACACTCTTGCATCACTCTCCCATCACTACCTACATCACCCCAAGATTTTATTATATGGTTATGCAGTTACATATGCAGTTTGCATTAATTAGTACAATTTATTACACAAAACATACAAATAAAAGAACTATTGTATAATTTTTAGGGAACTCTTCACTTGTGTGCATGTATATGCACATAATGCCAGTGACACACTGTTGTTTTATGATGTGCCTTTCCACTGGTAGCAATAGATTTTCACTGAGCCATTCACACTCTATGATGGCAATGGCATTTGTCTACAAGGTAGGTACAAACAAGTTGTGTGTGGCATCTGCAGAACAAAGAGAAGGTGGTAGACTCAGAGATGAATCAAACATGTACAGCCTGCAGCCTCATTAGCAGTATTGCTGACTCACAGAACTTTGTGATTTAAATTGTTCTACTCAAACTCAAGCAGCCTTCAAAATGCATTTCATTGGAATAAATTCCAAATGGAAATGTCATATTGTCTCCCTGCCTTGTGCCCAGTCTCTCCTTCATCCCTAGAATGTCTTCTTTACCTATATTTTTGACAATTAAGTCAGCTTAACTGCTACCTCCTACATGATACCCTCCTTGATCCTTTAAACTGCTAGTGACTCCCTCATACACAAAATTACTTTTCAGATACTTTCATATAAACTTTGTATTTCCTTAAGTATATTTATCTTCTGCCCCCCTAGAACTAGGTTCCATGAACTTTTGAAAAAAGTTTCATCAACTTTATTTCAGTATAATTAGTTTCTTTTCTAATTCTGCATATTTTACTTTATACATTTAAAAATATTCTAAAGGTACATGGCTTTAAGGCCGGGGTGCCAAAGAAGACATAAAAAAGATAAACGTTGAGCTCTTTGAAGCCAATCATTGATTGTTTCATTTTTATGTTGGTTAGTGTATATCAGGTGCTAGTAGTACATACTAGGTGCATAACAAATGCTTGCTGCTTAATTGATAGCTTCTTCCTTTATATGTATAATATCACTATCCAGTTTCCTTTGGTGTTATTTGAACTACTATGGCAAGTCAAAGATTTTTTTAAAGGTATGTTTTACTATCCATAAAAGAAAATGGTAACTCTTGAAATTTAAAAAAAAAAAGAAAAGAATTGGTGGAGATCCAAGAACACCCTTTGGCCATATTTTGTGGCTCCCAAGAGAAGGCAATATCTATTCATTGCCTTGGGGCTTTGGAACATTTCAGATTGGTTTACCACTCATTGGAGGTGAACAACGTTGATGTTTAATAGCTACTCTGGTAATCATGTTCTTAGGAAGAAGACTTTATTTTATTTACTTTATTCCCAACAGTCACAGAAGCTGGTTTTGGAGCTGATATTGGCATGGAAAAATTCTTCAATATTAAGTGTAGAGCTTCTGGCTTGGTTCCCAATGTAGTCGTTCTGGTTGCAACGGTGAGGGCATTGAAGATGCATGGAGGTGGCCCAAGTGTAAGTGCATGCTACATCTCTCCATAAAAGTTTGGTTTTTAAAATTCATGAAACAAACACTTAATACTTGAAACATTTCATGCAGAGCTGCTAATCTGTTTCAGTATGTTTGCTTGTCTTGAGTTTTTTTCTTTTGCATCTGTCAATGACCACATGTTTCTTAAAGGCTAAAAGGTACTAAATGACATGCACAGAGTTGTTCTCTAGCTTTGAGTTTAAGTTTTTTAATTAGCTCAGTTTACAACTGCATAAATACTGGGATTGCTAAAGGTACTTACCATGAAAAAGAAACAGAATTACAATGCATGAATTAATGTTGAATGTTTTTTTTTTTTTGGCTTTGTGATCTTCTTGTTCATTGATGCATCATCTCTCATCAAATTTCTGAAAATCATGTTGTTCTGTTGCTATCAATTGTGTCCTAGTATTGAATTGTTTTAGCAATAAATTTATTTTAAGATATCAGTCTTTTAAAAGGAAATGCCCTGCTCCCTCTAAAATTTATTTTGTAGAAATTGTTTTTTCATTTCTGAGAATTTTCAGATTATAAAAACTGGAAATTTTCAAAAAGAAATCACTTCTGTGAAGTCTCTAGTTTATTAGCAGGTTCCCTAGCCATGTAGTTTCATCCTATGTTACAGTCTTTGATCTTTTTGATGGCATATGGTACACACAAGGGATGAATGAATGGTTTCAAAAATCAGGGTCTGCTAATGGTAACAAATGTGATAAATGTTATATTACATCGCAGCCTGAAATCTTCATACTTTCTTTGTTGTGGACACTATATTTTATTGCTACATAAGATTGCATCAGCTTTGTGGCTCCTGGGGGATACCGTTTGCTCATGTTCACCCTGTACCTTCTAAGAATCTCTAGATATTTTTCCCATCAAAAAAAGACAACATACTATGGAGGTTGAATTAAAATGTTGGTAAATTGAACTAAACATTTTATTGCTTTTTCCTTAATTTACCTGTTTCCTAATTTTAGGTGATAGCTGGTGTCCCTCTTAAGAAAGAATATACAGAAGAGGTAAGGGAAACTATAAAAATCTGCTATACAGTATTATTTGAATAATTTTATTCATCAGCTTTTGAAAGAAGATGGTGACTTCTAACTGTGACATAGCCTAGGATTACATCGTCCATAAATGACCATTTTGAACCAAAGACTTTTAAGTCTCCAGGATACCATGAAATAAACAAGGCCTTCTCTCCTACCCTGCAAAATGAGGAAGTTCAAATTTTTAAATGTATTTGATAGACAAAATTGTTGTATAGAAAGTTCTTTACTTTGGCAAACTGTTATTTCTTTTTTTTCTGCTTTTTTTTTCCTTTGCTTTTTGGAGGGCAGTTGGGGTTAAGTGACTTGCCCAAGGTCACACAGCTAGTTTTTTTTGTAAGTGTCTGAGGCCGGATTTGAACTCAGGTACTCCTGACTCCAGGGCCGGTGCTCTATTCACTGAGCCACCTAGCTGCCCCCAAACTGTGTTATTTCAACCCAGAATCCTCATTGTTCCTGCAGTGGCTCGTGGAGGCACCTTGATAATAGCCTCTGCATTATATTCAAACTTGGAAGTCTAGGGGAAAAAAAAAAAACATAGTTTCATAGCTTAACTAAAAAGGACCAGATTAGCCCAGGAGAAAGAGCAGTAGTAGGATGCTTCATCTTCAGAATTACTCATAGACTTGATCCAGGAAAAATTGGCTACCTAAGCAGGCGAGGGTACTTGGCAGAAGCATGAATTATTGGGTTGTTGATGAATGAAGCCTGACATAGTCGTTGTTATATTCTGTTGAATACAACATGAATCACAAACAGGAAGTCTATTTTTTTAAATGATAATCAGATTGGATTTCTGAATATGAAAGAAATAATATGTTTCGAGGCTGTCTTCTTATAAATAGTCTTTCCCATAGCCTGTTAGTACTGAGTTTTTCCTTAAGATGGAGCAAAGAATATGATGGGGGAAAACTGGCGCTGATTTACAACATTACTTGTGCCTTGTGTCAACCAGCCCACAGACATATTTGGCATGTTGTTCCTAGCATGACAGCCAATAAGACGAAATGTTGTCATGAATCCCAGGAAGTAGCAGCCTGACTTAACACATTTAAGGCAACTGATGGAGTTTTTCATGAGCAGCTGCTCTTCTTTTGAGGAAAAGGTGTTTCATAATGTTCTTATAAAGTAACTGTAAAAAGAAGAAGAAAAAAGTAAAGACAAACTATAAAAATAAAACCCCCTCCAATGCAATCCTGCTGTTCTTGGTTTTCTTGGTTTCACGAGGCTTAATGAGAAATGATACACTGGGCCAAATGGTTTTTCTTACAGAACCTTCAGCTGGTAGCTGATGGATGCTGTAACCTTAAGAAGCAGATTCAGATTGCACAACTTTTTGGAGTTCCGGTTGTGGTTGCTCTAAATGTCTTCAAGTAAGTCCAACCTCATGTTTCAAACAGGATTGGATCATTAGGTTTCCCTTTCAGTTATTTTTACCTGGGGGCAAACAGCACTTCTCTGTTTATTTAGACCTCATATTTAAGAGGTAAGGGAAAGAGAATACTACCAATAACTGATCTTTTAGGGTTTGTTGTTTTTTTCCAGGAAAAGCAAAAGTGTCGTACTACACATTTTTAATTATGAGGAGAACCAGATGAATATTTTTTTACAAACCTGAGTTTTTTGTTTAGTTTTTTCTTTTTACTATCCACCTTTTTTTTTTTTTAACAAAGCCCTGTGGACCTCCAAAAGAATAATTTTACTTTCTCTTGTTTCCTTTGGGAAAAAAAAAAAAAAGAATGAGTGTGGAACAGCAGTACTCAAGCATTTTGGTCTCAGGACCCCTTTATATTTTTAAAAATTGACAATTTCCCAAAGAGTTTTTGTTTATGTGGGTTATATCTATCTGTATTTGCCATATTAGAAATTAAAATATCTTAGTACTATTATGAAAGTAGTTTTGACCTCATGGGTCCCCACGAAAGGGTCTCATAGACTGTGAGGGCCCCAGACCATACTTTGAGAACCACTGAATACCAGCTGATGAATGCTTGAGCCTAAAATATTGAGCCTTTTTGAGAATGGTTAAAAATCTGAAGTCCTATTTGTTTCTACATGGTGTATGTCTTTCTGGTGTTTTAAAAACCACCCCCTAAATGAACACAGTGTCAGAACTACCGTTTCCATCATCAACAGGAGTGACACACATGCTGAGATTGACTTGGTCTGTGAACTGGCAAAGCGTGCTGGAGCCTTTGATGCCGTCCCTTGCCATCACTGGGCGGTTGGCGGTAGAGGGTCGGTGGACTTGGCTCGTGCTGTGAGGGAAGCTGCAAACCGAGGAAGTCATTTCAGATTCCTCTATGATGTCCAGGTAAGGAGGGGAAAGGGTAGGAGGGAAGCAGGGAGGAAGATGGTAAACCAGTGGCTGCCTCCCAAGCTTTAACTGTGACTGGTGTGATTTTCATACCTCATGTGAACTTGATAAAATCATCATAGATTTTCACTATTAAGAAATTTTTCCCCTGTGAAATTTTCTAGAGCTGTGTCTAGTCATTTTTTAAAAAGCGGGGGGTGTTCATTCCTTTTGTTTTTATATCTTAGCCATTTTTAGAAAGATTGACCCACACCACCCATACTGGCAATTCCTTGTAAGCTAAGAAAAATAGTATGGTAAAACCAGCCAACGAAGCAACTTCACTAAATGACATACACGTCATTCCACACTCAGCATCCGCCACCTCTCCTCAAAAAGGAGAGAGGTGCATTTCGTCATCTCTTTTCCTCTATCGTAATTTAGCCATTACTCAGTTTGGCTTTCGTTTAGTAAATGAATGAATGAATAAATGTTCCGTCTCAGGAAGGACTCTCGTTTCTATTTGTATCCCTAGTGATTTGCAGTAGCTTTACCAGTGTCTTTACCAAGAATAAGCCAAATGGGTTCATGAAGAGTAGGACACAACTGAAATGACTAAACAACTGGAAGCAGCTAGGTGGCACAATGAAAAGAGCACAGGGCTTGAAATCAGGAACACCCGGGTTCAAATGTGCCCTCAGACACCGAGTAGTTGTGTGACCTTGGCCAAGTCACTTAACCCTGTTTGCTTCAGTTTCCTCATCTGTAAAATGAGCTGAAGAAGGAAATGGCAAACCACTCCAGTATCTTTGCCAAGAAAATCCCAAGTAGGGTCGACCATGAAGAGTTGAACTCAATGGAAATGACTAAATACAAAATGCTTTGTACATAGTAAGCACATAATAAATGCTCTTTTCATGAATGAATAAAAAACCCATTTGTTAAATGCCATATACAAAAAGGAAGGTCCTTGCTGTCAAGGACATTGTACTTTTGGAAGAATATTTTGAAATGGGACTCCAGAGAGATGCTGAGTGAAGTTGTAGAGCAATGAGAGTGGGGGATGGTTGGAGAAAAAGATTTTCAGGTGGCCTGGCATGCAGATGGTCAGAAAGCATCAGTATGGTAATTCTTTTTTACATTATTATAGTCATAGTGGATATTGTTCTCCTGGTTTTGCTTATTTGATTCTTTTTATTTTTAACTTAATAGTATTTTTTTCCAGTTACATATGAAGATAGTTTTCAACATTCCCTTTTATAAGATTCTGAGTTCCAGATTTTTCTTCCTCCACTCCTCCCTCCCCAAGACATACATATATATGTATGTATATCTCGTATTAATCATATTTCCACATCAGTCATGTTATGAAAAAAGAATCAGAACAAAAGGGGGAAAACACGAGAAAGGGAAAAAAAGTGAAAATATCCTGCTTTGATCTGCATTCAGACTCCATAGTTCTTTCTCGGGATACGTATAGCATTTTACATCATGAATGTTTGAAATTGTTTTGAATCATCGTGTTGCTGAGAAGAGCAAAGTAGCTAAGTCTGTCGTAGTTCATCATCAGGCTGTTGCTGTTACGGTGTACAGTGTTCTCCTGTTTCTGCTCACTTCACTCCGCACCAGTTCATGTAAAACTTTCCAGGTTTTTCTGAAATCCACCTGTTCATCATTTCTTATGGCATCATTTCTTATGTATTTCATCACATTCATAAACCACAACTTGTTCAGCCATTCCCCAGTTGATGAGCATCCCCTCAATTTCCAGTTCTTTGCCAGTACTTTAAAAAGAGCTGTTATAAATATTTTTGTACATGTCGGTCTTTTTTTTTTTTATCATCTTTTGGATGCAGACCTAGTAATCGTATTGTTGGATCACAGTTTTAAAGCCCTTTGGGCACAGTTCCAAATTGCTCTACAGAATGGTTGGATCAGTTCACAACTCTACCAGCAATGCTTTATTTTTCTAATTTTCCCCCATCTTTTCCAACATTTATCATTTTCCTTTTCTGTCATATTAGCCAATCTGAAAGATGTGAAATGGTACTTCAGAGTTGTTTTAATTTACATTTCTCTAATTAATAGTGATTTAGAGCTACACATTTGATTCTTTAATAAATTTATGCAAGTCTTCACAGATTTGTCTGCCTTCCTCACTTTTGTCATTTCTTCATGTCCTCAGCCATTCCCCAATCAATGGACATGAATTTATTTCTAGTTTTGGTTTGATTTGAGTTTGGGTTTTTTGGGTTTTGCTTTTTATTTTGGTTTTGGTTTGGGGGGGGGAGGGTTTGGTCACAAAAAAAAGATCTGCCCTAAGTATTTTGGTATGTATGGGACACGTCTATCTATCTTTGAACTCTGTGGCACATAATTCTCAGCAGTGAGATTGATGACTTAGAGGCTTTGTATAAATAGGTTAGTGGGTTTTCTGGCATAATTCCAAATTATTTTCTGGGATACTTGGATTAATTCATAGCTTCACTCACAATATATTATTGTGCCTGTTTCCTCAGTGTTGACCATTACCATTTTCTGTCTTTGCCATCTTCAGATGTTTACAAATTTATTGGGTATGATTTTATCAATTTTTAAAATTTTTTCATTGATGGGCCTATATAGTCAGGTTAGATGTGTCATCCCTAGATAAATAATTCCAAGACTTGTGTCTTTTCAGAAATCTAATCTTGTCCTTCCTGATTCTTCTGCTTAAGAATTTTCCTGGTTCCATTTTTGTAACAGATGTTTCCCTGTAGACAGAGATACATACACAATTATACAAATGTATATATAGTTATTTAGATGTATATTTTGTATCTTTATGTATAATATGTATATCATGTATGTATTATGCATATAATATGTATATTATATATTTTACATGTATACCTATATATACATATTTTCAGAGAGAAATAGAGATCTATATATAGTTCTTAGTAGGGAATTAATAAAATACAGTATCTCTTTATATCCATCTGTCTATAGATACTGTGTTTATGTATTTCCTACCAAGACTACATATGGATCTTTGTAAATAGCTAGATGTATTTCATGACTACATGTATTCTTCTCATCTTTTGAACCTTCACAGTTTATTAGTATACTTTCCTAGTGGTTGCACAAGAGATTAAAAAAAAATCACTTCTGCAGAGTTGTAATCCTAGTATTTACTTAGGAGCTATGGGGCCATGGGCATGTAATTTAGCTTTTCTGAGCCTCCGCCTCCCTGTCTAAAAATGTAAAACACATTTTTTTATATAACTACAAGATGATACAGTGGGTAGGGCAGCAGTTTAGTGTAAGAAAGACCCAAGTTCAAAACCAGCCTCACACACCCATCAGCATTTCTCTTTACCGTCTCTGTCTCTTCATTTGTAGATCAGGGTCAATAATACCATTTACCTCCCAGGGTTCTTTCAAGGTCCAAATAAGATGATTTATGTAAAGCGCCTCATAAACCTTCAAGTGCCATCTAATTGTTAACCATATTTTTACCTACCACAAAAAGCAGGCGTGGATTAGAAGTTGTAAATTGGAAAGTTCTATATAAACCTGAACTATTTTATTATAATTACTATATTTTAGTCATATGTTATACATGGGCTGCTAATGGCCTGTTGTAGTATTGGCATTATTCTTTATTTGGTACAGATCCTTATTTGTCTCTGACAGTGGCTCTTTACAGATTTTGGCCAGTCCAACAGTGCCATGTGCTGAAACCACACACAGCTTCTTCCCACACTGTTTTGACTAATCATACATTTTTTCACATACTACTACCCACACTACCCACCCGCACTAAAATATGTTCTGGCTCTTCTCAAGAAAATCATTGCAGGTGAAAAGAAGGATAAATAGGAAAAAAGGGTTGGGTTTTTTTAATAGTACTAACAGAAATATACTAACCCTGAGATGAACCCTTTTTTATTTTCTGCTGATATTTTAATGACGTAGGTGTTTAGGTTTTTTTTCAGGCCATTTTTCATGGAAAAGATGAAATTAGGATCCAGGATCCTTGAGCAAAAAACAAGAAGTTTGTAAGCACATGATTGTCATAGGCGGCCTAGTTATAAATAATGCCTGCTTTTTTTTTTTTAGAGCAAAATATTATTTGCTTTTGCTCGCGTCCAAATCAATTGTTCTGTTAATTTTTATTCAGAATTTAAGTCAAGGATGCTATAAATATTTGAACTCTTTTTTTAAGTTTAATCTAATTTCTTTTTTTTTGTTATATTTTAAATTCCCAAATGTCTACCTAACTCCCTCCCCACCCCTCACTAGAGAAGGCCTCCATTTGACATAGAGATGTAGATAGATTGATAGGTAGACAGACAAATACACGTATACATGCATCTACACATATAAACCGTACTATGGGTACTTCTGTTTATCAGTTCTTTCCCTGGAGGTGTGTAGCATCTGCCTTGATAGGTCCTTTATAGTTTATTTGAATATTTATACTATTCAGAATAACCTAACTCACATTTATTCTTTGAACAATATTGCTGTTACTGTATATAACATTCTCTTGGTTCTGTTCATTTCACTTTTCATTATTTCATGCAAGTCTTTCCATGTTTTTCTGAAATCAGCCAGCTCATCATTTCTTTATGGCACAGTTGTATTTCATCACAATTATATATCATGACTTGGTTAGCCATTCCTCAACTGATGAGCATCCCCTTAATTTCCAGTTTTTTACCGCCGTTGGCTTTAAAAAAAAATTTCTATGACAGGATCTAAAATTGCCTTAGGTAATTATTCATTGTTAATTTTTATTACTGAAACCTGTGATACATTTCTATGTAAGTCACATATTACTGTAATAGAAGTTTCTTTTTAACAACAGTATTTTCCAGCCACAGAGCCAGACAGTAGCTTATTTTCACAAATGTCTGGCTTGACAACTACAAAAATGCCAACGGTTGCTTGGAGTTTATTTTAATGAGATTTTTTGCCTTTGTTCCATTATTCACGAAGAAACTTCCATAAACATTCATCATGACAAAAAAAATTAGTACAAAAATATTTTTAAAGTTGCTTAGAGTTCATTGTAATATTTTTACCTATGTTCCTTATACCAGGAGAAACTGAGGACTGACCATAAGAACTCATCATCATGTATCCATCTGTAACCATCATCATCATCACTAGCATTTTTTGTTGTTCAGTAATATCTGACTCTTCATGATCCTGTGGACCACAGCATATCGGTTCTGTCTGTGGTGTTTTCTTGGTGAAGATATTAAAGTGATTTGCCATTTCCTTTTCCCACGGATTAAGACAAACAGAGGTTCAATGACTAGCCTAGGGTCACACAGCTCGTAAGTGTCTGAGACTGGAGTTGAATTCAGGCATTCCTGACTCCAGGCCCAGCGCTCAATCTTCTGAGCCAATCCAGCTGCCTCATTAACATTTATGTAGCACCAATATTTGCAAAGCACTTTACAAATGTTAGTTACCTCAATTTATTGTCACAGCCATAAGAGAGGTAAGACCTAGTATGATCCCCATTTTGCAGATGGTGATACTGATATGGAGTGAGAGTAAATAAGTGATTTGCCTTGTGTCTCAAGCAGGATTTGACCTTGGTTTTTGGTTCCAAGTCCAAAATTTTATCTGTGATGATCACCTCATGACCCAGCCTACACAAGGAACAAAGAAGCAATTCTTAGTCAATTTGTGTTCACTACCCATTTGAGAGATTAAGTACTGTAAGAAAGGGTAAGAGATGAAACAGATGGGGAATCTATCCCTTTGATAGTTCCAGTGTAGCTTATGAAAAGCCTAAGCACTACTGACTACTTTTCTGTGGTCCCTCTTTTAGTTTGTATTACCAGAGAAGGAGGCTTTGCATAATCCAGCTCCTACTAAATTGCACCTGTAACATTCTAACCTTCTACAGTAAAGTCGAGTGCTCAGACATTATATTGTACAATTCTGTTTTGCAAAAGTCATGCTTGGGGGACTCCAAATTCTATATTATGACATATTGTAGCCTTTTTTTTTTCTTCCACCTTTTAATTTTTTCCCTAGATTTAGCTTCACGTTGGGCTGCTCGATCTGGGCTGGCTTGTGTTTCAGAGGGACTCTTTAAAGATGCGTTGGAGCTTTTATACTCTTCCTGCTAGAGCAGTCCACTCTCCCCTTTGGGGGGTTATTCTAGACAACTCTTTGCTTCCCAGTGTAAGTTGAACTACCCATTAGCCTAAACTGTCTGTCTAGGTTCTTATTCAGGCAGAATGGTGGCTTCTGCCTTAGTACATCCACCCCCACACTTGGTTTCCTATTACTGAAAGTAGGGTTGGTTTCCCCTCCTAGGAAGAAACATGAGGAGACTTGGGAGACACAGGAAATTGTTGGTATTCAGGGTGTGGTTGCTGAGATGCTTTTCTGGATAAAGTGGGTAAGTTACTGCTAATTGTTCCAAACCTGAATTTGGAGACTGAGCTGAACCTTTGCAGAGAAGATAGAAAGGGGCAGCCAGATGACTTAATATGCTGTTCTTTGGAGAAGGGACGTCCCATCTGGAATTAGGGAAACTGCCTAATGTCTGCTTTTGAAAGGGAGAGGGGTAGAGATCATATGATAGTCATCCATGGTTAAATAGAAATGAAAATGCCTCACAAATCTAGCACTATATAAATCTCAGGTACATTACTAATCAATTTAGAAAACTTATTCAGTTATATACAACCAACTAAGAGTTAGCTTCAGTTGTGATAAGACAGCTTTCCAAATTATACATAAATACAAAAAACCTGATTTGCAAAACAAACTATGTAGCTTATAAAACTTGAAAACCAATTGAAAAAAGAGTTTATATTTGACAGAACCCAGTAAATAGCTATTTTGCATATTCTTCACATACTATTTTAAAAGGCCATGGCTTCATCCTAGTATATTCCCTCTGCTGATGGGGCTTGCAGTCCCTCTGTATTTTAGTAAATGGATTAATCCAGCTAATTTTTATAAGTTCCTATGATAACCAAGATACTCTTACTGTGAATTATAGTGTAATGAATTGCTTTGAGCAAAAAAGAAAATCATTGCATGATAACCAACTCTTAGGTTCTTAACTTCTCTGAACTTTAGTTAGGATGGTCCTCTGACAGTAGACGTCTCTGGTGCCATACTCAAAACCTGTCCAGCTTGGTTAGGGTGTTTCCCCCAACAAAGCCTTTAAGAACTCAGAATCTGGCATCAGACACCAAACACTAGCCGTGTGACCTTGGGCAAGTCACTTAAGCCCAATTGCCCTGTCTTCCCCTCTCCAAAAAAGAAGAAAAAAAGAACTCAAGAGTCACCCCTCTAATGAGATATTAGAATAGCACCTTGCTGCAGGATTATTAGCAGGGTATTTTAATTAGATGAATGTTTAACAATTGGCTTGAGGGTAGATTGAGTGGAGGAGGTATATAACCAAAATATACTTTTAAATTTAATCTGTATTACTAACATTTTCCCCATTGCTTTCTTAAGTCTAAACAAGCAACAAAACAGTAAATTTATAGTGCTTACTGATTTCGGGGATGTAAATGTTCACACTGAAAATTTAGCAGTCAGCCCAAGTTATATGAGCTAGTTCCAGCATGCTTTCTGCATTAGCAAAACATACATTGGTCCTGCCTTCACTAACTTTGTACTTTTCTTTAGCCTGTGGTTGAAAATGCTGGACACAAGTGAGCATCTTTAAGTGCATAATGTGAACAAGTCAGAAGTAAACATATACAGAAATGTTTCCCCAAATTTTCTCATAATTCCCTTTTCAGTTTCATATTTGATGTTGTTCTCATAATTTCCTAAGGGGGAAAGAAGGTTCCACAGAAATCTCTATAGGAACATGAGGCAGAATATCCAATATAATGAAAATAAGCCATTTCTCTGTTCTGGTCTGAAGTTTCTGTGTCTTTTTTTCTTCCCTGAAGGAGACTGATTGATCTGAGGCAGGTAGGTGGTATGATGAATAGAGAAGTAGACTTTTAATTAGGAAGTCCTGAGTTCAGATCCTACCTTAGCCATATGGGGCATGGGGCTATCTAGGTGATTTAGTGAATGGAGCACTGGCCCTGGAGTCAGGAGGACCTGAGTTCAAATTTGACCTCATGCTTGATACTTACTACTTGTGTGACCTTGGGCAAGCCATTTAACCCCAATTGCCTTAACTTCCCTCCTCAAAAAAAAAAATAATAATAATAATAATACCTACCTTAGAGTTGCTGTAAGGATCAAATGATATAACATACATAAAAAGAGCTTTATGAACCTTAAAATGCTGGCTGTTCTCATTATTATTGCCTAGGGTTCACCAATAAGAGTACTATATTACATTGTTCTAAGTCCATGCAACTTTGTTATGATGTTTTTCACAATCAGCCAAGCTGATCTTTCAAGATGCTTACTTGTCTTATAATAATGCAGACATGTTCCAAGTTGTTGTCCCATCTGTGCACATAATCCATGGTCATCCCCAAATTATGCCAGCACATTTGGCTTCGTTCCATTTTCTCAGCTGGAACTGGGGACCATGTAATTTGATAGTTGCAAGTCTGTCTCCTGAGTAAAGAGAAGCCAGATCCCAAAAGCCTACTTATGAAAACAGAATCTTTTTGCTAAAAAAATATATGCTCAGAAAATATTTGTCATTTTTTTTATGGCACTAGAAAAATTTCAAGGCATGACCTTGATAGTATGGTTGGGATCGTTTTTTGCTTTTATTAAAATCCCTTTTCTGGTCTTTTCTTGAAGTCATTCTCTTGAATACAGCTCTGGTTGGATGGAGAGTGAGGAAAATAATTCAAAAGTTTAAGCCTCAGGCCACGGGCAGAGACGGCAATTTGTGAACTCTTGCATTTAAGGTTCTTGTGTGGGGGAAACATTAGTTTTTTTCTGGTGGTTATTTTTTTTTTCTTTTTGGGAAGGTTACAGGGATGGGGAGTGGTTGAAAGGTTATTTGTGCTTCTTACATCTTTCCAGCTGGATCACGTGCCAAGTTTTTGCTTGAGCTTTGAGATTCAACCTTCAGTTGGCTCTAGATCATCTGGAATTGGAGCTTCAAAATGAAAAACAAATACTGCATATTTATTAAAGCAATTAGAAAGCACAGAGGAGAAAGAACTTGAAATCACATAATGACACACTTTACTACTTGGTATCCATCACTTTGGAGGTCCTTTGGACATCCTGCCCAGCTCTTTCCTTGATATTCTTGCTTATCTGTAGTTTATCAGTGCTTACACAAGGCCTTCTTATTCTTTGCAAATGCTCTGTAGATTTTAGTCTCTCTTTACTTGGAAAGAATTTTCTGTACTCTTGACTTTCAGCCTCTCACTTGTACTCAGAAGAGATGATTAGATATTTGTTAGAACTTTTTTTTCAGTGATCAACCAAGGCCCCTTCTGACTCTGAATCTTGTAATACTATGGTCATTATTACTATCTCAGTTCATGTATCCACTGTTCTCCCCTAAATCATCTCAGTCTCATCTCAAAGATCTGACTAGTTTTATGGAAGGAGTGAAGAGGAAACATCCCCATTTATTGTATTTCTTCCTATAAAACATCAGTAACCCTTGATGTACTCACTACTACATTCTTGTAGTAATTATAATAAGTGTAACTGACACCTTTCAGATTCCAAGAGGAGCTCTCTATTCACTATGCCCATACTGCGTTTCCTAAAGCTATTGCTAAGATCACATCTAATGTCTCCTGTCTCCCTACTCACCTTTTCTTTTTTTAAAGGATGCATGAAGAGGGAGTGCAGAAAAGTAGAATGGGGGCGACTAAGTGGTGCAGTGAATAGAGCACCGGCCCTGGAGTCAGGAGGACCTAAATTCAAATCTGGCCTCACACACTTAACACTTACTAGCTGTGTGACCTTGGGCAAGTCACTTAACCCCACCTGCCTTGCAAAAATTGCCCTCCCCCCTCCAAAAAGAAAAGAAAGAAAAGTAGGATAGTTTTTAAAGTAACACGTAGAAATCATTATATACTTTTTAAAAAAAGAAAGTAGTATAAAACAGAGATTCATGATTTCATGTAAAATATTTTTACATGTATGGAAATCTTTTTTTTTATGAGTTTTTTTTTTGTTGTTGTTGTTTTATTGTGATCTGGATTTTTTCTTTTCTATGCCTCCGCTATTCCTTCTCTCTTGAAGCTGTCCTATAGAAGCTTTCCATCATTACCGTATTTAAAACCAATTTGTTCCTTCCACCATGCTCCAGTGAGAAATGTTGATTATTGTTTCCCAAAACACATGCAAAAATATTTAGGGTTAATTGCTTATTTAATGCTCATTGCTATCATTTCTTCTGAGGGCCAGTCTCATGGAAGCAAGTACATATACCTTTTGTGAACCGAGGGTGGATTGGGAGTCACGTATATGCTTTTGATCAATGTTTTATGAACCTATTGTTCTTAGTAACAAATCCAGAACTGCTTTAGCCCTTAGGCGGTATGTGTGTGATTTAACCTCTTTGCACCTTGTGTCACATACATGGTAAATGAACATCAACATTGTTTTTCACTGATGTCTTATTCAGTACCCAGGAGTTCTCTCTTAACTGTGTTTACCTGTAATGTATTTATAACTCAATTTAAAATACGTGTCCCAGTTTTGACACATACAAAAAGACCTGAAGTAAATACAACAGTTATGTCTAAAGCCTCCCGTTCAGCTTAAAAGTTTATCATCTGATCACTTCTGTTTAAACATTTCATACACATTTAAACATTTTTTGTCCATATAAAGCTATGCTACCTCTTCTCTCTTCCCATCTATTTATAGCAGAAGTTTATTCTAACTTTATGTGCATTTCATTTCAAATTACCCTTGTGATAATGGATTTTAAATGCTAGAAAAATTTTAAAATATCACTTCTATAATTTTCAGTTTAATTTACTCTTAAAAGCAGATCTCATGAGAACATATTTATTTTAATTATTTCTTCTTTTAAGCCCTTTTCTACTCAGTGGGAAAAAATACGTTCTAAGTAAACACCAAGTAGATTGATCCGAAACTTAATCTTATTAAGTTACAGGGGGTTTTTTTGTTTTGATATTTACATTTACAAAATGGAAATGTTAGGCTGATGTCAACTTTTTTGTAGAGAATTCTACAGAAATTGATAGACTCATGTTCTGAACTTTTTTTTTTTATTTAAATTAGAAGAAAAGCAGAACTGTAGAGTACATGGGACAGCTAGGTGGCACAGTAGAGTTCTGGGCCTAGAGTCAGGAAGACCAGTCTTTCCTGAGTTCAAGGCCAGCTTCAGACATTTAATTGTGTGACCCTGAGGAAATAGCTTAATCCTGTTTGCCTCAGTTTCCTTATTTGTCAAATGAGCTGGGGAAGGAAATAGCAGACCAATCCAGTATCTTTGCAAGAAAACCCCAAATGGGGTAACAAGGAGTTGGACATGACCAAACAACATAGAGTACATAGAGGGAAAAAGAATCAATAAATGATGAGTCTACAATGGTAGACTGGGGGGTAAAAGGTATTTAAATGACAGACAGAGGAGTTTTATTTGTCTTAAATGAAATAGGGAACTACTGGAAGGTCTTGTTTAACAGAGCTACCTTAAATCATACAACTAAAGGATTAAGGGGTTCAGTTCATTTCATTTAGCTTGTTTGGTCCCTCAGAAATCTAGAACAAGATATTTTAATACATCCAATTATTTGTAATGGTTTTAATAAATATTAATATTTTTTAAGTTTGTATTTCTTGGGGAAACCTCTATAGAATATGAATGTTAGAACTGAAGGAGACCTTAGTAAGTATTTTCTCTTACCTCCATTTTTTATACATGAAGAACGTTGAGTTATGGACGTGTAAAATGGGTCCAGTGTCTCAAGGCTTCTGTGGATGAATAATAGTAGTAATTATCCTGTATTTAGGTCTTCAGCCTTTGCAAATCACTTTACAAATATCTCATTTGGTCCTCCTAATAACCCTGAAAGGTAGGTGCTCATTTTATAGATACAGAAACTGAGGTAGAGAGAGGTGAAGTGACTTGCCTAGAATCCCCACAGCTAGGAATTATCTGAGGCTAAATTTGAACCCAGATCTTCCTGACTCCCAGCTATAGTGTTCTATCTACTGTGCCACCTTATCTACCTCAGCTAAGATCTCCCATCTCCTAATCAAACTACTCCTTTGATGACCATGAACTTCTCCAGTTTTATTGCAATATAATTATCACCTTCCCATTCTCCTTTTCTACATGAGATGATACTGTTTTTACAGTTTACAAGGTGAGGTAGCCGAGAAGCAGAGGTGGGATAAATCGTAATAGTATTCTGGGATGTCCTCTTGTTCAGTTGTGTCTGACCCCATGGATCATAGCATGCCACTACTATCCGGGGGGTTTCTTGGCAACAATACCAGCGTGGTTTGTTTGCCATTTCCTTCTCCAATGAATTAAGGTAATTTGCCAGGGTTGCACAGCGAGTAAGTGTCTGAGGCTCAGTTTGAACTAAGGTGTCTGGCTTCCTGACTCCAGGCCTAGTGCTGCATCCTCTGAACCACCTACAATTGAGTTTTGGTCTCCAAGGCTCTGGGCTTGTTTTCACAAAATTCTCTCACTCCAGACTCTGAGCTGTGATGCATACCACAAGGCATGCTTATATTCAGGAGTACCTGTATTCAGGTGACTTTTGAAAGTAGTACTGCCTCTCCAGTACTCTTAACCAATGCTCAAAGTGCTACTTAGGGATTCTCCGGGGCCATACTTTTTCCCTAACCCTGAGCTTAAGTGAAACAAATCTGTTAGGGGCCAAGTGGGCTAACATACACAGAATGCATACAGGATAACATTTGCTTGTTCTTCTTAGTTCAGTTTTCATATAATCTAATTGCCCTAATACTCAACTGTCAGAATCATATAAAAATCTTAATCTTAAAAATTAGAATTCAGATGTTCGTATTCTGTTAAGAATGAGCCAAGGTCATAGCAATAATGTGCGTTTAAAAGCCTAAGGGATATAAGGATACCTGAATGATACCACACTACTTTAACTCAGCTATATAATTTTTAGCTTTTCGTTTACCAGAAAAACTTCTAAAGATTTTTTTCTGGAAGTTGAGGAAGAGTGTTTGAGGTTGGCCAAATTCCTCTGAAAGTAAGGGGGTTTGTTTTGCTTTCAGTTTTTTCATTGACGGGATAGCACATGGTATAGAAATTCCTTCCCCCAATGAAGATCAAAAACTCATCTGGAGCTTACTGTGAATTTAGAGAGTTGCCGTAAGCACTGAGAAGCTAAGGACCTACATTGGCCAGGTCACAGAGCTAGTATGTGTCAGGATCAGGACTTGAACTCAGGTCTTCCATCAGGATGATCTTCTACCCATCCAGGGCTGGACATATACCTACTGCATATACCATTTTCCCTCTTATTTTAATGTTAGACAGGCCAGGTGTGTCACTTGGTGCAAAAAACATAATTTTTCTTGAAATAAAAACTT
>JAQQSW010000206.1:56388-69168 GCA_028646575.1 Pseudocheirus occidentalis
GAGGTTGGCCAAATTCCTCTGAAAGTAAGGGGGTTTGTTTTGCTTTCAGTTTTTTCATTGACGGGACAGCACATGGTATAGAAATTCCTTCCCCCAATGAAGATCAAAAACTCATCTGGAGCTTACTGTGAATTTAGAGAGTTGCCGTAAGCACTGAGAAGCTAAGGACCTACATTGGCCAGGTCACAGAGCTAGGATGTGTCAGGATCAGGACTTGAACTCAGGTCTTCCATCAGGATGATCTTCTACCCATCCAGGGCTGGACATATACCTACTGCATATACCATTTTCCCTCTTATTTTAATGTTAGACAGGCCAGGTGTGTCACTTGGTGCAAAAAACATAATTTTTCTTGAAATAAAAATTTTCATCCTGTTGTTTCTGTTTTCTTTGACTTATAGATTTTTTTTGAATGTCAATTGAAGTGTCAGTTGAGGTATTTTAAAATTCTGTTCTTTCTAGTGATAAATTACTGATAATATAAAATCAAACAATAATACCAAAATGGAAACCTAGACTTTTTGGTGGAGCAGTACTAATTAAGACGTATTTATAGAACCAAGAAATGGCAGTTTTTATTTTGTATGGGATTAAATAAACAACCTAAGCTTGTTAAATGTTCCATGAGTTTCTGAAAGGTAGGATTTACTAAACTTAAAAGTTTGCTTGATTGCAGTAAAGCTGGGTTTATCTGTTGCTACAAAGATGAGTTCCAAATAAATCAAATATACTGACTTAATCTATTGTCATATTAATAAACTCTGGGTTCTGTAACAAAGCCTGCATTGACAAATATTTTACCATTTTCCTTTTTTTTTTCTTTATTCAGAGGAGATAATAAGTACTTTCTAGAACCAGAATAGAAGGTTGGAGAAAATTCTATCTCATGTGACAAAAGGTTTTAGTTTGTAGACAGTGGCATATACTTTGGTAGGAGCAGTTTTTAGTCTTTATGTTTGACAGGCATAGTAATCAAGGTGTTTCAGTATGATTGTTGTTGTTGTTTTTTTTTAATTCATTAACAAGTGTGACTGACATGAAAAAATTTTTTCATCATTGTCTGAGGGGTGTGAGGGAGGGGAATTTTGGGTCCCAAGATTGCTATCTGTACAAACTAAAATGTTCCGTTCAGGACGCTCCTCCCAGGAATTGAGTCCAGGATGTTTATGTTGCATTATCTCCAGCTTTCTGTAGATAATATTGTGCATGTTGAAACCTGGAAAGGAGCCTAAAAACAAGAATACAGCATCATCTATGCTTTTATCTATTTCAGCACTAGTAAGGTACAAGTTAAGGGGCATGGTGCTTGTGGAATGCATTGTTGGTATGTCAAGAACTCTCTGGTGCTATATATGCAGCCCTGGAATGATTGGGGTAGAGAAGTCATAGAAAGCCTGCTGAATGAGAGAGAGAGAGAGAGAGAAAGAGAGAGAGAGAGTGTGTGTGTGTGTGTGTGTGAGTGTGAGATGCCATAATCACACACTGAGGCTCAGCTTGCATTGGTAGGAACAGCTACAGGCACAGGAAGGAGCCCCTCCAGGCCTGGAGTCAGGAAGAAGTGAATTCAAATTTCACCCAGAGAGACTCGTTAGCTGTGTGACCCTCACCCCCACCCCAGTTCATGGAAATGAATCTCTGTGTCAGCTCCACGCATGTAAAGTGGGGATAAGGGCAATACAGTTATTGGGAGGGTCAGAGGAGATGCTTGTAAAAGGGCTTAGCTCGAAGTAGGTGCCTGATAAATGCTTATCCTTCCCTTGTTGTGTGTACGCGGCAGTGATTTGGCCTTAGGGAACAAAGCCCAACTAAACAGCAAATTCAGTCAGCCTGACACATTTGGAGTTCTGTAGACTCTTCCAAATAAACATTTTGAAAAGGACACACTTAGTTGGGGAGGTGGGGGGGCTTGAAAAAAGATATTTTAAGAAAGAGACCATTATAAACTTGATTCATTTCAACCAGCTTTTATTGAGCACCTTTTACACGTCAGACACTGCGACTAAGCGTTGAGGATAGAAGAGCAAACAAAAATATTCCCTGCCCTCATGGAGCTTATCGTCTTGGGGGAGGGGAGAGGAGAGAAAGACAGGTGTAAGTATATAGCGTTAAATCCTAGGGACTTTGAGGAAGAAGCAAGAAAAGTTTCATGGACGAAGTAGTATCTGAACAGAGTCTTGAATTTGAATTGAATGAAAGGAGAGATAAGGGGAGTGGTTTCATCCATGACACGGAGAATGGTTTTATACTGATGCGGAGCGGGGACCAGAAGTGCAATCCTGTGGTTTCTGGAGCAGCTCTGGCGGTGGTCTTACCTGGCTAGAAGGCGGAGTGCGCAGAGGGACAAGACTGAGAACAGAAAGGTAGGTTGGAGTTGGACTGTGAAGAACCCTAAACAAACAATACCTGAGTATATTAACAGGGAGTCACGGAGGGACCCACAGAAGGTCTTTGAGCGTGGCAGTGACATGGAGGCTAGATTGCATAAAGAAAAGACTCAAAACAAGGAAATTAGTCATCCAGAAGAGGAGTGATGAGCTCTCAACTGGGTTGTTAGCCATGTAAGTGAAGAAAAGAAAGAAAAGGGGAGAGCCTGCCTGTAGTGGTAGGCTTGACTAATGAGAGTATAGGAGATGGGGGGGAGGGAAGAGTCTAGTCCAGGGATGCTTAACCTCTTTCATTTCTTAGGCTCCTTCGACAGTCCGGACAAGTCTGCAGACCACTTCTCAGAATGTTTTAAATTGCATAAAATACATCGAATTACCGGGGAAACAAATTATATTGAAATATAGTCATCAAAACATTTTTTTAAAGTTCATGATAGGGCGGCTAGGTGATGCAGTGAATAGAACACGAGCCCTGGAGTCGGGAGGACCTGAGTTCAAATCTAGCCTCAGACGCTTGACACACTTAGTAGTTGTGTGATTTTGGGCAAGTCACTTAACCCCCAATTGCCCTCAAAAAGTTAAAAAAAAAAAAAAGGTCATGATGGGGGCAGCTAGGTGGCACAGTGAATAGAGCACTGGCCCTGGAGTCAGGAGGAAAAAAAGAATTCAGAGAAGTTCGTGATGATTGTGTTTATATTGTGCTTTAAGATTTTCAAAGTACTTTATAAAGATCTCATTTGATCCTCACAAAAACAGTGGGAGGCAGGTGCTTTCTCTCACATTAATTTTACAGATGGGGAAACTGAAGAAAACAGGTTGTAAGTGGTTTTCCCAGGGACACACAGCTGGTAAATGCCTGCAGCTAGACTTAAATCAAGTCTAGTGCTCCATCCATTGGGCCACCTAGCTGTAGTTTAATCATTTCTGGTTTGGGTTATGCATAGCTAAGGTTATAAACTTTGGTGACTGGAAGGAAGGTCATGTCATCTACAGTAAGAGGAATTTGGAGGAGGGGCATGCGTGGTTATGTGAGCCATCCTTGGCCGGCTACTTATTATCCACACCTGAGGATCCATATTGAATGTGAATCACAATAAGTAATTTTGTTTGCTTTGTAAAAGATCCTAATTATAAGAAAAATTGCCAAAACATTTCATTTCCAGGCACGACATAGGGGTATGGTATGTAATACTTCAGTAGCTGGCAGCAGGGGTTTGACTGGAAGGAGACTGAAGCTTGAGACCCAAACTTGTTACCTGCTCACACATGCAACTGTGGGTAGCGAACCCTAGTTTCTTCATCTATGAAACTGGAAGCAGGGTTCAGTTTTGAAGTTTACGGTATATTTAGGAGGGAGGATAATACTGTATCTCAGGAACTGCAGGGGAAGACCTTCCTCGATATGTCATGAACAATGCCATCTCCTTTTTTAAAATTGCCTTTCCATTGTAAGCCTTTCTCTTAATAGGATCCTTCATAATGTACCAGGCTACTATACTTTTATAGCCTCTCAGTGAAAGGGTCAGAGCCTGAACTCAAATGAGGGATGGAAGCTGCTGGTTTTGTCTGTTCTGTTCTTTTCATACCATGAAGGAGATATGGTTTTGGGGGAGAGCTGGCCCGTCTTGGTTAAAAATGACCGCTGAGTTTCCTCTGTGCTTTTTTTTTTCCTTGCTGACAGAAAAGCAGGCATCTACTCGTTTTTATTACTTTAAAAGTGTGGTTCTTTTCCAAGCATTTATTGTACTGTAGAGGATGTCATGTTAACTTATATTGTTGAGGGAAAGCACTTCAAAGCCTGTCTATGTGAGCTAATATTTATATGATCTGCTATTTGTGGAAAGACCACTTGCCTCACTGAGGCAGCTAGGTGACTCAGTGGATAGACCGCTGGGCCTGGAATCAAGAAGATTTAAGTTCAAATCTCTGGCCTCGGGTATTTGCTAATTGTGTGACTCTGGGCAAGTCACTTAACCTGTTTGCATTAATCCACTAGAAAAGGAAATGGCAAACCATTCCAGTATCTCTTCCAAGAAAACCCCATGGAAAATACTGGCATGCTATGCTAACACTAACAGCTGGACATAACTGAATGACCGAATGATAACACTTCAAAGATTTCCAAAAGCTGCCTCACGTTAAAAACAACTTGGGATTTCTTTTGGCAACCGTTGAAATCATTTTGGAATAATCTTTTGATGTCTGCAGACTTAAATCCAGTTAAACTTTTTTCTCTACATAAAGTCATTCGATATTCTCCTAAGAAGGGACCCAAAAGGTCTTCTGGTCTAAATTCCAACCACTTTAGTAAACCCACCGTTACAGGGAGGTTGTATTAGTGGACAAACATTGACTCTCAAGTCAGAGCTCAGTTCAGATCCCCCCACCCTGGCACCTACTATCAGTCTGACCTGAGGCCTCAGCCTCTGTACTAGGACACTTTTTATGTTTCTTCCAGCTCTACATAGATCTGTTATCCTGTGGTCTTCGGCTAAATCCCTGAAAGATAGTCATGTAGCCTTTGCTAAATATTTTCATCAATGGAAAACTCACTTCTTTACAAAGCAATCTTGTTCCAGCATTGGAAATCTCTGATGTTGGAATGTTCTTTATGCTGAATTAAAATTTCCATCACAGTAATTTACACCTGCTGGTCCCGTTTCTTTTTGTTCAATCTTCTCTCCAATGGGAGAGAATATTTTTTAATAAAGAGCATTTAACTATATATACTCAGTCTATTGAGTCTTCTACCCCAAATATACAAGGTGTATGTATTGTATGTGTGTGTGTGTGTGTGTATGTATGCACTCTATATTTGGGATAGAAGACTCAATATACAAGATAAATAAAAAGATACTAAATACAAAGTAGTTCAAATAAAGGTAGTTTGGGTTGAAAGGAACTAACAGTTTGAGGGATTGGGAAAAATTACAAATACAATATAGTACTTAAAAGAAATTTGCTTCCCTCCCCCCATGGGGGGGACTGTAAAAAGGAGAAAAAATAAACAGCTTTGTGTTAATTTTTTTTAATAGGTGGGTGGGGTGATACAGGTGCAGAATGCTATGAACTTTCAGACAAGGTCACTGTATTAATTTTTCTTCACTGTTGTAACAAAGACTTCTCAGGAAGTGGGAGTAATCTATAAATATTTACAATGCAAAAATAAGACATCAATAAAACTTTTTTTTAAAAAGTAGTACTTAACTAGAGAGTGATTCTATGAGGCAGAAATGAAAAGGAAGTAGATTCCAGGGGTGATAAATGCAAAAGCACAGGGATAGGAGCATGTATGTCTGTTCAGGCCTTTGCAACCCAGCTCCTGCTCTCTGCTGAACTGTTGTCTCAGAAGGCACAAGTGACCTTCTGATTGCTCAGTCCTAGGTCTTTGTTCTATCTTCATGTTCCATATTTTCTCTGCAGTTTTTAATATTGCTGTACTTCTGTTATTTCTGTTCTATCTTTACTATACTTCCTAGTAAATTCTCTTAACTTCATCAATCAAATACTCTACTTCATCAATACTATTCCCTCCTGACTCTCTACCTCTCTACTCCTTTTTGTTCTCTCCTTATCCTCTTGACTATGAGGGGTGACATAACATGTACAGGGGAAGGAGGACTGGACTGGAGACCCACCTGGGTTCAGCCAATGTAGTCTGCCATTTGCTAGCACTCTTGACTGTTTACATGTCTTCTGTGTCTCTCCTGTTCTCTACACAATTACTTTTATTGCTGCTGTCCTAAATTCTAGACTTTCATACACTGCGGCTCAGAGGTCACACATTCATATTCAAGTCAGTGTATCATTGTGTATGAGAAGCTATGTGGCAAAGTGGATAC
This sequence comes from Pseudocheirus occidentalis, assembly GCA_028646575.1. Lineage (NCBI taxonomy): Eukaryota > Metazoa > Chordata > Mammalia > Diprotodontia > Pseudocheiridae > Pseudocheirus > Pseudocheirus occidentalis. The sequence continues at coordinate 62,615 of JAQQSW010000206.1, forward strand.
GAGTGCCAGCCCTGGGGTCAAGCGGACCTGAGTTCAAATATGGCCTCAGATACTAAACACTTACTAGCTGTGTGACCCTGAGCAAGTCACTTAACCCTTTTTGCCTCAGTCTCCTCTTCTGCAAAATGTGCTGGAGAAGAAAATGCCAAACCTCTCCAGTATATCTGCTAAGAAAACCCCAAATGGGTCATGGAGAGTCAGACGGGACTGAAACAACTCAATGCGAACAAGCAATTACATAAATAGCCCGTGAATGTTTGCAAAGTACTTTACGTGTGTTTTCTCATTTGATCCTCAGTGTCCCTGACAGGTAGGTACAGTTATTATTCCCTTTTTACAGATGAGGAAACTGAGGCTGAGAAAGGTTAAGTGACTTGCCAAGGCTCACACAGCTAATAAGTAGGCAGGATCTGAATTCAAGTTTTAGTAGTGCTAGGTTCAAGTACTTCCTATAGTACTAGACTGCACGTCTATGTGGTACCAACGGGTCAGTATCAGCATAGTATCCCCGGGGGGACAACCTTCCAGAGCCCGACAAGATTGGCTAATCCTTCAGTCCTCCTCAGAAGCTAAGCCTATATTCCTTTTTTTACAGTAAGTTTTATTTACTATAAAATTATAGCTATTTTCCTTAATGAGGACTTGTATATTCTATTATGAAAGCATATAAGAGAAATACTATTTCTTCCTCCTGTATTTCTGAGTTATAATTTTCTGGTACTAGCAGCTATTCATCCAATCTCCAAAGAGATAAGCTTTTGAGGCTTCTTTCTTGGTTGACCTATGACCTTAAGAGAGCACATAATTAACAGTTTATAGAAAAAGTCAAGACCATGCCAAGTGTCAAGATTAATTATTGGTACTTCCATTGTTATTGTTCAGGATCTTATTAACAAACTTGATGTGAAAAGTAAAAATTGATGGGACTGTCTGTAACTTTTTATTCTGTCATTCCAATAAGTCATTAAACTACAGGAGGAAAAACATCCATATGTACAAAAGTATTTACAGTAGCTCTTTTCATTGTGGCAAAGAACTGGAAACTGAGGGGATTCACATTAGTTGGAAAATGGCCTAGGAAAGAAATGGGGTACAAGTGAGAGTGTGCTGGCAAATGATTGTTAATCATCTCTCTGGAAGGGAAAATATACACGTAATATACCTTTAAATTTATTCTGTATTAATAACATTTTCTTAAGTCTAGACATTAAACAAAACAAATCAAGCCCTGATTTTAGCACTTGCCAGTTTCTGGGACGTAAATGTTCACACTGAAAATTTTTAAAGCAGTTCTTAAGTTAGGAGCTGGCTCTGACATACCCCTAATAATGCCTGAAGAAATTATGATATTTGAATGACAATAGATAGGTTCAGATAATCTTGGGAAGAAGAACAGATACAGGACAGAAGCAGAACCTTTTGGTGCAGGGTGGTGTAGATGAGGGGGTGGGCAGTGTTGTCAAAACAAACAACTTTAAAGACTTAAGAACTTTGATCCCTGTTCTGACCTACCAGAAATCCAGAGGGCTGATAATGATCTTTGCACCAGCTTCCTGAACATCATTGTGATTTGTCTTGTTTGACCCCACATATTTGTTTCTAGGATTTTGTTTTTCTTTTATCATTTTAGAGGGGGAAAGGAACATGAGAAATGTATGTTCATTTAATACAAAACAAAAAACTTTTTTTAAGTTTTTTCTTTCAGCCTGCTGCAGTTAATACTTTTTTATTCACTTCTGTGTTTTTACAGCTTCCCATTGTTGAAAAAATAAGAATCATTGCTCAGAAAGTCTATGGAGCCCAAGATATTGAGCTTTCTCCTGAGGCACAATCTAAAATAGATCGTTACACACAACAGGTAAAAGTAATGTGGGCAGGGGGAAGGTGTCATAAAAACTTGTCTCGGGCATTCTCAGACGTTAATTTTGAAACTTGAAATTGGCAGGCATCTGTCTAGAGTATATTCACTGAACTTTCTCTAATCTACTTTCATTTTCAGCAAGTAGCTACTATAAGGTCCTTGGCTGAAAATGTTGAACAAATTGGAAATGTGAAAGGGGGTGTGGGGGTCCTCATAGAATTATTTCTAAGGATATTGTTCATTTTGCAAGTCTGATTAATTTGCAACTGAATCTCTAAAACCAGTGACTGAATTTCTGTTATTTCTGCTCTGGTGATTATCAGCTTAAATAACCCTTAGCTTCTAACCTTCTCTGTTCCCATTTGGGTAAGGCTAGGAAGTTATAAAAACGTCCTGAACTTGGTCTGCTACAAATTTATGCAATCTCACCTCAACGGAGCCATCAGTTAAGTAGCAAAATGGGAAGCGCTAGACCTGAAATCAGAAAAACAGGAATTCGGGCTAGACCTCCAGCACTTACTCCAGGATCAGCCTTCCTGATTCTGAGCAAGTAACTTAATGTCTGATAGCCACAGTCTCCTCATCTGTAAATTGGGGACAATTATAGTACCTGCTTTCCAGAGTTGTTGTGGAGATCATATGAGACAGCATTCCACAAAGCACTTTGAAAGCTTAAAACACTTTATGAATTCTAGCTGCCATCCTTAGCATCCATCATTATTGCTTGATCATCTTTATACAAGGCCCTCCACCTTACCTGTCAAACGTTTCATCATAAGCATCATGCTTGGTGTATTTTCTTGCAAGATTAGACCGCTCACTGTTTCTTGGTCTTTCTAAGGTTCTTTTGATTTGTTGCTTCTTCACACGCTGTCTTCTTGCCTAAAATGAACACTCCTCAATCCCACCTGTTTACAGATATTAACATGATCAGCTCTTTGAAGGTCCAACTGGGGTGTTAACTTCTCCCCAAAGTCTAGCTGACGGTCACCCTCCTTGAACATCTATAGTCATTCCATTTGGCCATTTTCTGATCTTATTTTTGTACCTGTCCCAAACCTCTACCAAATGAGAAGAGATTACATTCTTTTTTTGATCTTTGTATCTTCAGTACCTAGCACAGTGCCTTTAACATAGTAGGCATTTAATAAATGTTTGTTAAACTGAATTGGCTTTGGCTTTTCATCTGTTGAGTCTAGTTGTAGAACTAGTCATTGTTTGTGACTCTAACTACCCCCATAGGCTAGGATGCCGAAATGTTAGCATTACACAGGGATGAATAAATAGGAATCTAGCATGTTGACACCGCGATGTTTCGTTTGGATTCTCTTGGTTGGTTTGACCTTCTTACTTCCAGAAAGTCCTGCATCAGGTGACATGGGAATTTGCCATGCTGCAGTATTTAGAGGCCCTTTACTGGCCTTTTTGTTTAGTAGAACTAATAATCGAGGTGATTATAGCAGGGGTTCTGTGGTCCTAGAGATATTTTTGCATTCACCTTTGCCCAAAAGAGTCAGCCGAGCCAAGTGTCTTTTCTTTTCCTTATATAGGCTGGTAGAATGTAGTATTCTCATACAGGAAAAGGACGGAAAAGGTCTTGGGCAGCCTCGGACACGTTGTTCTGCATCTCAGGGCCCTTGTACTTGAATTTCACATCTCCTTTCCCTGTTGTTTTAATCACCATTTGTCTTTTTTTTTTTTAATACCATCAATGTAAAATGGTTACTATGGAGATGTTGGATTTAGCTAGGGTTCTTGCCCAAGATTTTCCACATTTCATAAGGCTGACAGCAAATCAAGCATTCTTAGAATGGTCTCTGTACTTTGCTGGTCCACTTGAGATTCTGCTTTCATGTTGTTCTGTAGAGTGACTGTGATGGAGTGATTCCATTGATCTCAAGGGCTATGGAATGCCTCACATCCAGTTACTCCTCGGCAAGAGGCTTCTCAGTCTGTGAAAGTGGGACAGGCCGTCCTTTAAAGAGACAGTTCTGTTCGTAATTCTCAGTAAGCTTTCAAAAAAAAATTCTGAGCTCGATTGGAAGAAATTTTAATTTCCCTACTTCTGCAAAATTTTTAGGTGTTTTTTTTTTTCCTCCTTTCTGTGGACCATTTGAGGAAATGGATTTTAAAAGTTATTATGTGTCAACTTTGGAGATGTAAGTAATAAGTAAAGCCTTTCTAAAAGGGGGCACTATATGCTATTTAATCAAAACCGTGCTTGGGTACACTGTCCTTTTGTCAGACACTACATGTGACTTCCTGCCCTTTCACCTTTGGGACTCAAGTTAAGCCCTTGGTCCTTGAAAATAAGAGGTTTTAATGAGTGACCTCATTCTAGTTCTTAGAGTGTAACTGCAGATCAAAAAGCCATGACTCATAAGTTAACACAGTGGGGACCCTTTGCATCCTGATATATTCAGAATTAGTAAGCACATGACTAACAGCCTCTTGTTGAAGGATTCCTTTGTCCAGATCACCTTTCTATAAATAGCATATTGACAGCCTTTGAGAACAGATCTCCTTTCTGAAATCAAATACACCTTGTCACAAATCCACGTATACATAAAGGGTATTTAGCTCTCAAAAAGATGAGATATTAAAATGCTCTTGGCTTCATATATAGTGATTAGGCTGAAATGAAAATATGTACCCCAATGTCCGTCAGTGAGTATTTATTGAGCACCTAATGTTTGCCTAGCACAGGGTTGACATTCATCATGGCCTTTTCCTAAGTGCAAGATAAGGTTGAACAAGTGTAGAGAAAGATTTTGGTTCTTTAAGAAATATACGCACTCACAGATTTCCTTTCTTTTCTTTCAGGGTTTTGGAAATTTGCCCATTTGCATGGCAAAAACCCACTTATCTCTTTCTCATGAGCCTGAGAAGAAAGGGGTCCCAGCTGGTTTCATTTTACCGATTAATGATGTACGGGCCAGCATTGGTGCTGGGTTCATTTACCCACTGGTTGGAACGGTGAGTGATGTGCCCCACAGATCTTTTCCATCCCTTGTTTTTATTAAAACTGAATTCCTCTGAGTCTAACATCTTCCTTGGAAATCATACAGGCCCAGGGGAAACTGAGGTTTATATTGCATTGGGTACTCTTGTTACTTTCTATTTCAAAAATCATTTTAATTTCTACTATCAAGTTATGAAAAAATTGTTTAGATTTCATATTTAATGCCTGAAATGTGATTTATACTGAGTATTTGTTTACAGAGGATAAAATAACTTGGGAAAATTAAATTTATACTTTTAAGAATAGTAGGCAGACTATCCAAAGCAGGTTTGTTTTCATGTATTTTTATTATTGGAATTTATGTCTAAGAGCATTATGATCCTTGAGAAGAGGGACTAAGTAATTTTTCATCTTTGTAGTTCTAGCATCTGATGAGGTGATATGCATACATGATAGATGCTTAATAAGTATCTGTTGAATTGAGTAAAGTAATAATACCTAATTTTGTAATAATGAATACCATTACTTATATATGCAAATGACTTGTCCTTCAAAACAGTACTCCCCACTCTCTCCCCCATTAAATAGGCGTACTTAGCCAATTGTCCCACCATCACTCAGATCATTCTATCAGAACCTGTGGCACATTATTTAATCCTAGTGCTAGCAAATCTTTGTGCTTTCATAGTAGATTTGACTTCTTAAAATAGGCCAAATGTCTATTATGACCAAACTTAGTCAATTAAGCATCCATTTATAAATGTCTACTGGGTACTGATACATATGGGTTTTACTAAAAAGGTGAGGTATTATTCATGCTAAAAGTAGTTCCATACTTGAACCAATTCAAAGGAAACTGATGAGCATCTAGACCAGTGGTTCTCAACCTTCCTCAACACAGTTCCTCATGTTGTGGTGACCCCCAACCATAGAAGTATTTGTTGCTACTTCATAACTGTAATTTTGCTATTGTTATGAATCTGATATGCAGGATGTATTTTCATTGTCACAAATTGAACGTAACCCACAGGTTGAGAACTGCTGATCTAAACTTTGTCTTAAACTTAGAACTTTATTGGTTATGTTACTGATAAAAACAAGAAATAGAACTCTAAACCCTATGAAGCAGAGGAAATCAAACAATCCATAGGAATGATTCCACATTGTAAATTAGCCTGGGATAATGGAATGAGCACCAGTCCTGTAGTGAGAATGTTGGGGTTAAATGCAGAGAATCACCAGGTATTATTGGGAAGGGACATGAAAGGGACATCTAGTTCAATCTCTTTTATAAATGAGGAAAGTGCCCCACAGAGATGAAGTTACTTGTCCGAGGTCTTATGGGAAGCAAGTAACAGAGCCAATATATGAACATAGACACAATGTACAATGGCCCAGAATCTAAAGCTGCCTTCACACTCCCCAGCTCTGCTACTTGGTAGCCATGGAGTCTTGGACAAATTTCTTTACCATATTTATATTTATTCCATTGGTTGCAAAATGACAGTCATTTTTCAGTCATACGTGACTGTGACCCCATTTGGAGTTTTCTTGGCAAAGATACTGGAATGGTTTGCCACTTCCTTCTCCAGCTCATTTCACAGATGAGGAAACTGAGGCAAATAGGGTTAACTGACTTGTCTAGGTCACACAGCCAGGAAGTATCTAAACCCAGATTTGAACTCATGAAGATGAGTTATTGATTCTGTATCCAGTGTTCTTTATACAGCA
>JAQQSW010000207.1:0-46805 GCA_028646575.1 Pseudocheirus occidentalis
CACCAATGCTAACCTAGTTGCTATGTTTCAGGTTTCACAGCTTAAATCCATTCTAATATTGGAGTCCACAGTTCTGATGTGAAATAAGCCTTCAAAATAGTTGAATTTCTTCGCCATAAGAATCCTATTAAGACCCAGTTTCAGGGATTGTTGGAAGATGAGCAATTCTGTAATAACTATGCTTCAACTGACGTGTAGTACGCCCAGACACAATCCACTTCAACTTCTGAACATTTGGTTTAGAGCACTTGTTTGATGAGTACTCAGGCACTTTGCTACAAGTTCCTGCCAGGTCATATCTCTGCAATTTATCTTGGAATGTTTCTGAAGACATTCTACTCCTTCCGTCAATTCTATAAATTTCTGTGCTTGAATCTCCAGTGCAATTATAGACAATGCCAATACAGAAGGCTTTGCTTTAGAAAACATAATCCTACAGTGGCATGCCTTAAGCTGAGCTTCCAGTCTTTCGAAACTCAGGTTCTTTCTTCTTTCAAATGGTAAGTTTTCATGAATGAGTGAATAATAGAGCTGTAGAAACTGAAAGGCAGTAGTAGCTTTGACTTTCCAACACACATTCTCTAACACCTTTTCCATTCTCATCAGGTCAGAAACTGAATTTGTATTGGCTTATTCGTATCAAATCAGTGGCTAATGGGACATTTCTCTCTTCCTCTGTTGATTTCACAGCCAAATAGAAGCAACTTAATCCCACACATCCAAGATGTTTGGGCTGTACCTTCAGTTTGGATAGAAATCTGCCCAGTAAATTCACTGCTAGAGAAAAAGTCTCTGTGTCAAAACCAAAGAATTGTGTTAGGCTAAGAAGATCTTTCACTTCAAAGTCCCTCGGTCTTGCTGTCATCCGAAGGCCATTATCATGAGCAGATTCAATTAGTCTCAAACCACAGACCTGTGGCTGACATCTGGACTCCTGTTCCAACAGAACATTCAGCTGGTGCAGCAGTTTCTGAGCCTCAGTTGTTACCAGTGCCTCTATCATCTTGAGCTCCTTGCAGTGGCTCTTCCTAAGTAGCAAGCCCCCCACCCTGAAAAATCAGTCCAAACGTCGCGGACCACACGGGAACTATATGAGGGGAGGAGTGGGGGGAGATAATGGAAGGGGTTTATGGGACAGCAGCTCCAGGAAGCTGAGAACGATACCAGTCCCAGGCCTCGGAGCGCTTAGGCCCATGTTCTTCAGTCTTGAAAAAAAAAAAAATCTTGAATAAAAAAGTTCTCTATGTTTCTCAGTACCAACAAACAGCTGCTATTTTTTTTTTTTACATCAAGAGAAACAAGTAAGCAGCTTCATTTTTATAAATGCCATTTTTGCTACTATTAATCTATTCATTTCCTATGTCTTATCCAATAAATTTGACAAATAAATAAAACATGGATGTTGATTCTGTTATTTCTAGGCTGTGCACCATCTCCGGGAGCTTATGATGTCAAAACTTCAGAAATATCAAAAGGACCTGTATCATTTGAGAAATCACAACGATTTAGACGGCGTGAGGGTAATAATACCTTTCAAAATGAAAGGGACAAGTTATATACTTTTTGTGCATTTTTTTGTCATTTTCCATTCTTTCTCAGTTAATGTTTTTTCCCCTTCTAAAGTTACTTTGTATTTGCTTATCTATGTATGAGTTGTTTTTCTTTCAGTAGCATTTAAACTCTTTGAGAACAAGGAATGTTTCCTTTTTGCTTTTGCATCCCCAGCACCTGGGATAGTGACTTTCACATAGGGGACCCACTTAATAAATTTTTGACTAATTAAATAATAACCTAAAGTTTTAAAATTTGGTAGCTATATATATTTTAGAGAGATGTCTGGGTTTTCTGAGAGCTAGACATTGAAGCTGCAAGTAATTCTTACGTGCAAAATCGAGTGAATTATGAAGGCTCAGATTGCTCTGTACTTAACATTTTATGAATGTAATTAAGTACTGAAAGTAGCATGAAGTCTAACCAGCAACATTAAAACATATGAATGCAGAATGAAATAATTTTATCTTCTCATAGTCACTTCTTTGCCTGACTCTTTCATTCCTAAAAGGTTTAGTCAGGATATAATTAGGAATTGTAAATAAGAAGAAAAAATAAATTTTCTACCAAATGCTTTTGAATTTTTATTCTGGATCAAAAAGATTAAATTAGGCTGCTACTTTGTATTTATATTTTAAATCTAGCATTAATACCTTATATTTAGAATCCCCCACATCGTAATATCTATGTTACCTCTGTTTATATTTAAACCTTTATTTTCATGGCAGCTTCTATGGAAAATCAACAAAGTCTTAATGACAGAGATAGACCTACATCTCCAACTGCAAAAAATCTGAAATCTTTGAGATTCAAGGTAAGAAACTTTACATGATAGATATAAACTAAATAACTAATGAAATATATTATCGTTGACTGATTGAAGTAGCCTGTGAATGCATAATTAAAATTAGGAAAGCAGTGAGAAATCCATTCCAGTATCTCTTTTTTTGTAGTTAAGCCTTTTTGTAAGTTCACAAAATGATTTTCTGTTTAAGACTATCAGTGTAAGTTCTGTTCTAGCTAAGGTTACATGTATCTTGTTAAAATGTGCTCGTTAATTCCAAATGGTCTCAGTCTTCAGTTGTTTTTGTAAAACATGTGGTCACATATGTTTTCATAGTAGTCTTTTTGTAAATATTTATCATAGCACTTAAATGCAAGATAGCCAAAGGCAGGTGAAATTTTGTTTGGACATCTGATGAAACCAACTTTACCAGCTTGCCAGTCCAAGGTGAATCTGTGTACCATCCTTCTATTTACCTGCAATTATATCTTCTGGTTTCACTTATGGCAAGAAAGTCAAGACTGAGAGGATTCCATTCCTCCAATAATATATTTACTCACAGATTATTGAGCATACATCTTACATTGAGAATACCAGCAGCTAAACTGATATTATAAAGAGTCTCCAAACAGTGTAATTCTTAGCCTCTTAGTCCCCATTCTCGTCTATTCTGCCCTTGGATCTGCTGAAATGAGAGGGGGCACAGGACTAAAGATCACTTTGAAGTTTTCTTTTTTTGGAAAGGTCATTTCGAAGTTTTTGTTGTTTTTTTTCTGGGTCCTGGTGACCAAAGAATTCATTACCAGGCCAACCTCCTGGTGATGAGCTATTGTGCTCCTCCTCAGAGCTCAAGCCCAGGCTGTCACTGGCATTCTGTGCAAAGTCTTGTGAAAGCTTGTACTTCCACAATTCTGCTGGTACAACTTTGAAGAACTCAGGTTTACCTCTGTCGTGATTGAGCATGATGAGTTCTCTAGGTACAAAGTAAGTCTGTAAAGTCAATTTCTCAAAGATTTTTAGTTTTATAAGTTATGCTTACTATTTATTGCATCTTTTGATAGACGGAATCTCAAAGGGATAATAAAGAGCTGAAAAAGTTGAAGATGCAGGAAAAAGAGGTAAGAAAAATATATTTTCAGTTCTGTAAATGTAAAACAAAGCTTATTCAAAATAGATTTTTATTGACATATTTTGCTTTTTATATTGCCTGGATTTCCTCCTGTATTCTTTCCCTTTGCATTCTAGAAGAAGACTGGAAAGGGATGGGAGGTGGGGGAGAGAGAACAGGGTAGAAACAAGTTATGAAGGGTTTTGAATACCAAACAAAGGATTTTATATTTGATCCTGAAGGAACCATTGGAGTTTATTGCTTGGGGGAAGAGAAGAAGAGAGACAAGGTCAGAAAAACCTGTTAGGAAGATAATTTTGACATCTGAATAGAAGATAGAATTGAGTTGGGAGGGACTTTTATTAGGGAGACACAAGCAGGCTATTGCAATAGTCCAGGTATGAGGTTGATCAGGACCTGCACCAGGGTGGTAGCAGTGTCAGAGGAAAGAAGGGGGTGTTTTTGAAAGATATTGCAAAAGTAAAATCAGCAGGCCTTTACAATAGTTTGGGTAAGGCAGGTGAGAGAGAGTGAGGAGTAGAAGATGACACCTAGGTTATGAGCCTGAGTAATTGTATGGGTGTTGGTATCCTCAATAGCTGTAGGGAAATTAGGAAGAGGGGAGACCTGAGGGGGAAAGATAATGACTTCAGTTTTTTAATGTTGTGTGCCTATGACCTTGGGCAAGTCACTGACCCCAATTGCCCTGCCTTCCCCTCTTCAAAAAGACAAAAATAAAATAAAATTAAATGTTGTGTGTCTGTGAGATATCTAGTTTGAGGTGTCTAGTAGGCAGTTGGAGGTGTGACAGTGGAGGTCAGCACAAGAGGTTAGGGCTGGATAAGCAGATTTGTGAATCATCAGCAGAGAGAGGTGATAATTGAATCCAAGGGAGCTAGTAAAATCACCAACTAAAATAGGAGAAAAAGAGAAAAAAGCCTAAGACAGAACCCTTTATTCACTCAAGGTTAGTGGCTGTTCCCTGGACAAAAATCTAACAAAGGAAACTGAGAAGGAGCGGTCAGATAGGTAGGAGGAGAACAAGGAAAGAGTGTCACAAACACCTACAAAAAAATATCAAGAAGAAGAGGGTGATTGACAATGTCGAAAGCTGCAGAGAGGTCAAGAAGGATGAAGACTGAGAAAAGACCATTAGATTTAGCAGTTAAGAGATCATTGGTAACTTTGGAGAGAGCCGTTTTAGTTGGATTATGAGGTCAGAAGCCAAACTGCATATATATATATATATATATAATTAAGGAGACAGTGAGAGGGAAGGAGGTAGAGGTGTCTATTGTAGACAACCTTGGCAAGGAATTTAACCACAAAAGAGAAGAGAGATACGAAATAATAGTGGGGATGAATGGATCAAGTGAGGGTTTTTTGAGGCTGGGGGAGACGAGCATGTTTACAGGTAGTAGGGAAGCAACTAGTAGACAGGGAGAGACTGAGATTAGTGAGAGGGTGGAGATGATAGGGTGAGCAGTCTACTGGAGAATATAGGATGGGGCATCACGTAAAGGTCTTTGCCTTGACAAGAAGGGCTGCATCACAGTTTATAATTGTGAGGGCTCTCTCTGTTGCATAACATTTTAAGGACTGTTTGTTTCTTTGTATCTTTAGCTATTAACACAATATATTTTCCATAAACTATTCAGTAAATGTTTATAATGTAGCTATTGTTTCATTGACCACTGATAAAATACTGTATACATTTAAGAAGTTGACATCAATGATGGTCCTAAAGTTAAAGGAAAAGAATATAATTTTCATGAGATGTATTGATTCAGAAGTGTTTTTGTGGGCTGTTGGGTGTTTGAAAGCTTATGGTTGAACTCTAATAACAATAGCATAGCAGTATGAGAGCTTTATGTATGATCTTATATGTAAGAATATTTTTAAGGAACTTGGAGGAGGTAGTGTCATATAATAAAAAAGTAAATCCCTGAATTCAGCACTGGAACACGTGAATTCCCATTTCATTTGATCTACTAACTGGCTGTGTGACCTTGAAGTTATTTCTGCTCTGATAGTATTTACTTAAAATTATCTCTTAAACTCCCTTCCAGTTGTAACAGTCTATGTACATAAATATGTGGCTCTTAAAAATGCTTAATTGCATCCAGAAGTGAGACTTTGAATTCTGATAAATTCTCCCATAAGATTACTTTAAATTGTTCAATCCTATTGGGGGAAAATATTGATTCTGATTCGTTCAAATTGCTCAAAACATCTTTGCAATAGGTAAGATAGATCTAAAAAGAATATGTGTGTAAGCAGTTAGTACGAGTTGACTGAAGCAGGTAGAATTTAGATTTTATTGGTATATGAAATTCAGTTTACATACATTTATATATATGGAACTTAGTTTTTATTCATTTGATTCTAGATACGTGCCCTGGTGCAAGAACGTGGAATACAGGATAAACGTCTTCGAGATTTGGAAGCCGAGTTTGAGAAGATGGAAGCAAAGCTCAACATCGCAGTCAGAGAGAAAACATCTCTCTTGGCAAATATTGCATCTTTGGAAAAGCAGCTTATTCAATTAGCTAGAACTAATGAGATATTAAAAATAAAGGTATTTTGGCCTCACATTTAAGTTCAAATGATTTTTTTCTATGTTAATGTTAGCTGCAAAACCTTAGTTACTAAGATTAGTCAATCTTAGTAAAAGCTGCTCTAATAGTTAAGTCATTTTTCTTAATTATTTTATTTTTTTTAAATGTAGTTTTAAAATAATTTTATTGGATGTTTGCTTCAGCTTAGGAAAATTCATGCTTTACAAAAGAAAAATGTGTTTATGTATTTTGGAAGATTTGGGTTTTATGGATGCTAGAAAGTTTATTTATTTAATTTTTTTAGGGTTGCACTGGCACATGTATTGTAACCTGTTAGACCCATTGTGGCAACCATTATTCAGTTGTTCCTTCCTCCAAACACCCTTTCCCTTCCTCCCCCTCACTTAAATAAGGATGACTATGAAGACAGGGAGGATTCAGGATCAAAACATAATTTATCTGTTTATTGAGCAGCTACTATGTGTAAGACATTGCTAGGTAGGGAATATGCTTTTTAGCATTATATTTTATAGCTTAATTTTTTTCCTTTTTAAATAGGTGATGCTATGTATTTCTTAAATGCGCATAAATAAATTAAAATAATAATAATTTTAATTTGTATAGCACTTTAAGGTTTACAGAGTGTTCTTCTTATGTTAATTCATTTGATCCTCACAATAACTCTGTCAGATAAGTGCTATTATTATCTTTATTTTATAGATGCAGGAAACTGAGACACATCAACATTAAGTGATTGGCCCAGGGTTACATAGTTAATAAGTGTCTGAAGCAGGATGTGAACTGAAGTCTTCTAGACTTCAAGTCTCATACTCTATCCACTGTGTCACCTAACTACCTCACTATCATAATAGTTCCTTGTTTAATGTATGTATATATTTTTCCTTCAAATATATCGGTCTTATTTGGTCACAGTGTCCCAGGTACCTTTCCTTAGCTTGGGAGACCTTCCCAGTAGGGAATAGCGTGGTAGTCAGCCACCTTCCTTCATACCCTGGCCATTTTTAAACTTAAGGGAAATTTAAAAACAGCACCCGCTAGGAAGACTCTTACAAGTACAACCTCCTTATTTTGCATATGAGGCTATAATATCCCAATTACCTAAATAAATGGTCCAACTTCACCAGACTGATTAGGAACAGAGCTAGATGGTGAACCCAGGTTTCCATGGTTAGCTTCTTCTACTCTACTAGGCTTTAACAAAAAGCTACATTTCTTCCTTCTCCTTTTCTCCTTCTGAGTATATTGCTAATTAAAGTGCTTATTTCCCTTTTCTTATTGTGAAATTTTAAAAAATACTTCTATTTTTAAAAAGTTATTGATTGATTTTTTTTTTCCTCTTCTGCTACTGATTCCACAAGGCTCAGTGTGTCAAAATAAGGAGAATTACCTATTCATGATTTTAGTAGACAATTTATAGTGACAAGGATCATGTGCAATCACTAAATAAGTTTTAATACCAAAAAAGCAATTTAAGGAGTTTTTTTAATTGATTTCTGAAAAGCTCTGTTCATATTTTAATAATTTTTAAAACTGTTAATAGAGTCAATAAATCCTTTCCTATGAAAATGCTAATAGATAGAAGAAGGTAAAGATTTGGGCTAGAGGTCTCTTCTGTGTGGATTTATAACTAAAAATATTTATATTGTACAACATAATCTCTCATCAGCTAGAAGCAAGCAAAAGCCACAAGAAAATCATTTTAATTTGTAAACATGTCTTAGAATCCTTATTTTTTATATTAGGATTTGCAAATTAGAGGATGGATTTCAGGTACCCTACAAAGGTTATTGTACCTGTAAAGAAGAATTCTAAGAATTTCCCAACATTGTTTTTTATTGAATTATCTAAATATGACTCCATTAAACCTTGATTCCAGGTTGATTTTGCTTGTTACATATATGTTTAGAGCTGAAATGGGTATTTTGAATCAATGAAGTTTTTTTGGGGGGGGTGGGGGAGGATATATTTTTTTCCTTTTAAATTTATTTATTTTTAGTTTACAAAGTTCCACAAGTTTTCGAGTTCCATTGATGGTGTTTTAAGGAGGAAAATAGGTCTGCTTTGGAATTTTAAAAGGGAGAGTCCATAACACAGGGTTAGCTATTGCCTAAGCAGCCTCTAAGCAACATGTCAGGATGCCCAGTAGTGCATGTGCCAAGTAAAGAAAGGGTGAGACAGTCTGTGTGGTCAGTAATGGAGTATTATCAACTGCTCTGACATTTGCCACATCAGCTGACTGTCCCTATTGCAGTGTGTTGAAGAAGTGTCAATCCTGACAGTAGTTAGGTGGACAAGATACTGCCAGGTAATATTTAATAATTATTTGTACCTAAAGTGCTTCTGAATTTTAAATCATTTTTAGTTTTCTGAAGATGGTGACCAGAAGAAATTGAGACATATTAGCTTAGAGTTAATGAAACTGAAGAATAAGATTGAAGCAAAGAAGGTGAGTATTGTCCTCAGGTGTGTCCTGTTAAGACCATAGTATCTTTTTCCTATCACCAACTGTCGTCTTATTGTTTAGAATGTTGTTCATAAACAAGAAGGGATGGAAATCAAGCTGCAAACAGCACAAAAGAACCTTCATGATTCTCAAGGAAATGTGGCACAACTTGAGGAAAAATGGTAAGTTGGTCAAAGAGAATATAAAGGCCTTGTATCTTATGGCTGGATAATGTGCCTATCTAGCAGTGGGCAAAACTGATTTAAATGAAAGTTTCCTTCCATTGGACTGTTTTTCACTAATTCTCTACATGATGATGGACTTTTGTCAGTATTTCTGAGACTCACTACTTGCCACTGGAATATATTTTTTAGCCCTATTGATTAATGTAAAGACTCATCTAAAGTTTTAGATTTTGTTATGAACCATGTTTGATGACTGTATGAATAATTGCATAACTTTCTCCGTAGGTTCTGAATTCTTCTAAAAGTGTTTACTTTAAATGCTTAAAAAGATTATTCGTTGGTCTTAGATTATAGCCTGACAATTTATGTAATTTAAAAAATTTTTTGCTGGCCATGATTTTTATTCACACCATTAAAATATCACATGTCCCACCATTTTTTGTAGTGTTACTACAGAAAAAGAAACAACTGAAGAAAAATTAGAAATTGAAAATCTCTTGGAATATATTACAGAAGTCAGGTAATATAAATGTCTTCTCAAGTGTTTTTTATTTGGGAAAATATGGAACATAGTAACTAATGAAACTTGTATTCTAAATTTGCTTTAATGAAGTTCTACATCAGATCAAGTGGAGAAATATAAGTTGGATATTGTCCAGTTGGAAGAGACTTTGAATCAGAAGAATCAAGAAATGTTGATCCTTAAGCAGTCTCTGGATGAAAATGTGGATGTATTATCTAAAAACATTGAAGACCTGAACACTAGATGTCAGATTCTTGAAAAACAAAAAGGTACAATTACTTATTCACAGAAATATTACTTTAAAATTATCCCCAAAACAGAAAGAAAAGAAAAAAATAATGCTACATATAGCTGAATGTTTAATGAAGTAAAATAAACATATCTTACAGGCTCTTTTTCAAAATCTATAAACCTCTAAAGATGTTAATTCTCTGATAGTAGTGATGACATAAATGACTTGAATACAATTGATTAAAACTGCTTAAAAACATAAATCTTGATTTTCTGGTGGGGTGATAAGTAAAAAACTAAATTTTTAGTCTATTTATTAATTACAGCATTTTTCAAGCCCTGAAATGTTATAATAGGCAAAAATTTCTTTGTGAGTATATTACTATAATATAGTAATGTATCATTAATTGAATTTAACTTTTTCTAACTTTGATAATTTATTCTTGGCATTAATATCTGTAGTATTTTAGTATTTTCAGTATTTTAAAGAGGTTTTAAAAAACTGTTAAGAATTTCAGTGTATAATATGATAATTGTCTTAATTATTACTTACTATTAAATATAATATTATGATAATATTATACTTAATATTAAAAAATTTTTTCCAGGAAATTTTTTTCCAAAATTTTGTCAATCTAATTAGTCAATTTTGTCAGTCTAATTAGTACTACACTTGAATTTCTTTTCAATTATTGAATTAGTCAGACTTTTTTACTTCTCCCCCATTTGGTTTGAACCATTGAAATTTACTATGATAATTGTTTCAGAAGACTTAAATGAATGCATAATGTGGTTTATACAGAAACTAGTCACATAATTCAGGGTATTTAAAGCAGTTGGATTTTTAAAAAAATAAATATATTTAAACAGTAAAGAGGGATCAATGAACTGTTAATGTGAAACTGTATTCCTTCAAGTATAATGCTTTATCTAGTTATAATGTTTTAGAAATGTCTGTTTTTAGGGGAACTTGTCAGGCAATACAAAGAACAAGAACAAAATCTCAATGCTGAGATACTAAGCTTGAAAGAAAGATTAACTCTAGAAAAACAAGAAAATGAAAAGCTGGAACAAAGGCAAGCAGAAACTGATTTACTTCTGCAAGAAGAGCAGGTAAGTGCTTGCTTGTTTTCTGAGATTTCACCATTAATTCTTAAGCTTAATGTTTATGTTGCTTGATTATACCTCCATTTGCATCTCTCAATTTTGCTTTACTAATATGTAAGAATAACTTGAGATGATGTTGTTTGGTCATAGGAGTTATCTTCTAGTCTTAATCAGAAGCTTTGTCTATTTCAAGAAGAATTAATTAAGGAGAAAAATCTTTTTCAAGAAGAATTAAAAGAAGCATTGAGTGAGCTAGATAAATTGCAACAAAAGGATGAGCAGGCTAAAAGACTGGTGAAGCAACTGGAGCAAGAGAATACATCCAGAGCTAGAGAGGTCCAACTCTTAGAAGAAAAGCTTAAAGGGTTTGTAGACAATTTAATTTTATTTTAAAGTTGAAATTAAAAATTAAAAAAAATATTAAGTCTATGTCTTTGTTATTTTGCTTTACAAATTTTAACTGTGATTTTCTTGAGAAAGACAATTTCTGAGGTTATTTGGTTTCTTGAATAATTTGTATAGAAAGAACATAGGCCTAGGAGTTGGAATACCTGGACTCTAGTCCTGTCTCTACTGCTAACTAGCCCAGGCGTCTCAAATCACTGATCTAACTGGGCTGAAGTTTCTTCATTTGTAAAATGAGAGATTTGGACTAAATGATTTTTAAGGTCCCTTCCAGTTCTCAAAGAATCAAATGGATGGGAAGATCAGGTGATGGGTTCTCAATTCTGTTGTTAAATGTGTTTTCTTACATTTTTCAAACACATTTTGTAATTGCACTTTCTTATGTAATTTTATTTTATCTCTGCCTAGTTTCCCAAATGATTTTTGGTTCTATAGCAAGTATATTTTAAAACCTAAAAGCTTTTCTTTTTTGGTATTGTTGTTCATTCTTTTAGTATTTTAAGAAGCATGTGAAGCATTTTTTAAAAGGCAGATTTTTAAAGTTTTCTCTTTCATTCATTGTTTTATAGCTATCTTTTTTTTTCCTCAAGCCACTGAGTAATACCAATTCCTAGGAAAAGTTACTGTTATAATGACGTCAAATAACCTTGTAATAGTTTCAGAGAAACTTTTTCAGTGAACCATTTTTAAGTCTTTTTTGTCACTCTCAGTCTCCTGCATAATTTAGCCCTAGTGATTGTTCTTGAGAGTCTTTCTTTGGCAAAAAACAAACATAATTGTTATTTGTTTCTCCCTCCCCCAAGGAAACAGGATGAAATTGAGAAAAGCAATGAAGCACACAATCAGGCCTCTCTGCAGTGGCAGGAAAAGTACAATGATACATTGCAAAGTCTTAAAGAAGTCATTGCTGAATTTGAAAGGTATCTTGTCAACCACCTAGTTCCTCATTTGATGCACCTTGTGTAAAACCTACACTGGAGACTTAGTGGTAACAGATGAACACTGGAGGAATGATATCCCAACTGCTATTATCTTTAGATATTTGAATTTTTCATTGTCTCAGTCTACAACTGTATTACAACCCTCCCCCTCCTCCATCCTAAGTGCATTAAATAGGTTTCAAACTCTGGAATTTGTCAGGATTAATAGCTTGTCATTGCACAATGGTTAAAAGGATTACCTTGATTTTTTTCTTTTGGGGGTAAAGGCATAAAGGATCAGTGACTGAAAAAATGACCGATCTTAGGTATGAGAATTCATCACTACAGAAAAAGGCTTCTGAGGCAGAAAAAATGGTTGAGCTTGTTCAGCAGCAAATATTGGAGGTTCAGGATGCTAAAAATAAAAAAGACGAAGAATATGCAAGGTAGGGCCACCTACATACTTAATTACCATAGGGAGGAGATGCTAAATACCATACTTTACATAAGCCTTATTACATTTCATTAGTATTTTAAAACAGCTATAATATCTTTAGCTTGGTACTCCCTTCACCTGTTTCTGTTGTAACTCCTTCATGTCTTGTTAAATGACTCAGTAATTTGCATGATGGACTCTACTAGAGTAGTAGAAGCCATGTTTCTCTCTCTCCATAAGAGAGACATTAGGAAAGATGTAATTGGATTTAAATCAGTTCGGGTAGTGAATTGCTGTACGTGCTATTTGGTAGATTTGTGAGATTTTATTTTGCTTTTATGAATTTTAACATTCAGTTTTTATAGTAATTAAAAGGAAAATTAAAATGATGGATGTTAGACTCTCAGTTTCACATGAAGAACTAGAATATTTATTTGATTTTGTATCTGCCTCAAATCTAAGAATGCTTCTAGACATGCAGAGTAAACCGGCACTTAAAGAAGAAGAAATAAAAGAAACAACAGCTTCTTCTCTAGAACAGATATCTGATTTACAGAACAAGCTCAAGCAACAAAGTGAAGACTTTAAGAAACAACTCGAGATGGAAGAAACAAGGTAATATCTTACAACACTTCTATTTTTTAAATTAGAACTGTTATTTATTGTTATTTAGTCTTTTTTCCTCTCATTTAGCAGAATTGTAGAAAAGAATATGGAATTAACACAAGAAGTGAAAAAATGGCGTCTCCTTTATGAAGAACTTTATAACAAAACAAAGCCTTTCCAGGTTTGTCCACTATAAATCTAAACAGTTACTTTTTATTGCCTTACAGATGTTTAATGCCAGTTAACTTATAGCTATGACTTGATCTCTCCTAAAGAAGATTCTATACCTGTCATAATATAAAATCTGTTACCTAGTGTGACGTTTTATTAAAAGAAGTGTACATGATGCTGTCATACTTAAATCTTTTAAATAGCCTTAGTAATTTTTTTCTTTAAAAAAATTGCTTTAGTTTCTGTTTGTCACTTTATTTGTTTTAGCTTGAGGATAGAGAAAATTCAGCATATAAGAATTCAATAACTGTATGCATATATTTTTAGTATTCTTATGATATAAGAAGGGCTAGAATAATATGTTAAAATTTAATTTCTAAGGTTTTGCTGATTTATGTGAACTTGAAAATTCTGACTTAATTTTTTTCCTCTGTAAATCTTTTTTTAGGAACAGTTGGATGCATTTGAAGCAGAAAAGAGAGTTTTATTGACTGAACGTGGTATAACACAGGAAGAACTGAATAAACTAAGTGAATCATATGCTAAGTTATTGGGGCATCAGAATCAAAAGCAAAAAATTAAACATGTCATGAAACTAAAGGAAGAAAATAACCAGCTCAAATTGGTTTGTAAATTTAACCTTTCATTCTTGTTTTCATTTGCAAGATTAACAAGACTCTCCCACATAGTTGGACTAAAAAAATTTGTTCCCCGATTTTTGGAAACAATTACAAAAATTTTAGTGGAGTCATAGACTATTAGATTGGAAGTAAATTCATAAGCTGTGTCCCTTACCCTTGTCACAAATCCTCACCTCAGACTATTCAGTCCTGGTCATGCAGCTAATATGTAAATACCTCTGCAGATCATTCCATTTTTTGATAGTTCCAGTTATTAGGAAGTTTGCTTCTAAGTATAGCCTCTCTGACAGATCACAATATAGAGAGAACATAATCTCCTTCTCATCAGACGTTGGTTCTATTAATAAAGCCCAAGATTTTAGTAGATTTATAAGTTCATCATTGTCAAGCTACTGGCATATTGAATATCATGTCCACCAGAGTCGATAAGTCATTTTCATGGAGACTTATTTCTTGATATTACACCACAACCTTTACTTGCACAGGTTTTTTTCTTTTAAAGCTCAAATGCAGAAGTTTTACATCTATTTCTATGACCTTTCATCTTGTTGGCTTAGCTTACAATTCCTGCCTATTAACCTTTTTATATTCCAGTTCTGTCATCTAGTTTATTAGCTGCCCTCTTATAATATTGTGTCATTTTCAGATTTGATAAGAATATTATCCATGCTTTTATCCAAATCACTGTCAAAAATTTAGGACAGAATAGGGTCCATGTAGCATTCTATTTCAAATTCATATCTAACTTCTAATAGATAGATCCATCCAGTCAGACAGTCTTATACCCACCTAAATGTATTATCGTTCAGCCTACATCTTTCCAGTTTGTTCACAAGGACATTGTGAGACATTGGATTTCAGAAAGGCATTTAGTATCTGTACTTGGAAGAAGTAATTTGATGTAGTAGAAAGAATGCTGGACGTAGAGTTGAAAGACCCGTGTTTAATACTGAGCATTGATACTTTTCACCTGTGAATCTACTATTAAGTCATGAAACCCTCAGAATCATAAAAATGATTCCCTCACCATTAAAAATGAAATTGAGTTGTATCATTAAGGACCCTTCCAGCTCTAAATTTGATGAAGAGAGAGAGATAGAGAGTGTGTGTGTGTGTGTGTCTGTGTGTTGATAGTTTTTCCCATGATGGCTATCCTATCCAAAAGGGAAATGAAGTTAGTCCGAATGATTCTTTGTGATCACCTCCTTCTAATTACTTAGTAATTTTAAATAATCTCTTTTGGTATTTTACCAGCAATTGAATTCAAACTTGCCACCATATAGATGGAAATATCTGCTTTCTCCATTTTATAAGTAGGGATATTTTTCCATTTCCATTCTCAGAATGGAAATCCTCAGAAATCACCAGTAGTGATATAATATGCTATCATCCCAGCAGAGTTTTTGACGTCCTGGGACACAGTTTCTCCAGCCAGGTCTTTGACTTGACTGAAGTGAACTTTATCTAACTATATGAGGGAACACTAGGTAAAATGTCATAAATATTTCTATTTGTATACGAAAGGCTTTAATGTGAATTATTTGATAACTGGCAGGTGGAATAAGGAAAATATTTCAATTCTGAGATTAACTCCATTTAGGATCATAAGATTTAGACTTTCAAGGGGTCTTGGAGATCATCTTGCCTACACCACTCCTCCTTTTCATTTTATAGTTTAGGAAACCAAAGTGAGGGTAAATGATTTGCTCATGGTCTCACTATTAAGTCAGCAGAGCCAAGGCTCAAACCCATGTCCTCTGACTCCAAATTTTTAAGTGACCATCTTGAAAATCATCTGTCTCAATTTAGTTACAACTATGCCAAAAAAAAAAAAGACAGTCCCAGAGCAGTTCACAATTTATTATCAGTCTTAAATATTTTGCATACAATTATAATTTGAAATCTGTTTTTAGTGCATCCTTTAGAACTGGGGTTCTCAACTTCTTTGTATGTATTATGGAGCCCTTTGGCAATCTAGGGAAACTTTTGGACTCCTCAGCATGTTTTTAAATAATATAAGGAAGGAATGTTCATTTCAGCTAGAGTGAAAATGTGTATTTTCATTACAATTTATTTTAGTGAAAATAAAGAGTTCATTTTTTTCCCTGTCCAAGTTCACAGATGCCTTGGAATCCTTCTGTCTCAGGTTAAGAACCTATGCTTTTTAAATTTTGTAAATTATTGGCAAGTAACATTTATAGCACATTTCTGTTGCAAAACAAATTTATTGGTTGTTTACATTTCCTTTTTTAGGAGGTTTCTAAACTCCGTTCTCAGCTGGCTAAGGAAAAACAAGCTGGAAACAGGCTTCAGGAACAGTTGAATGAAGCAAAAGGTTTCAAGCGTTTTGATCCTTCCAAAGCTTTTCAGCATGAGAGCAAAGAAAACTTTACTCCCAAAGTGCCTTTGAAAGAAGGTAAGAAAAGATCAGTTTTGCTTGGCTTTACTTAGAAGTAGTGCCCCCTAAATAAAAAGGATGCTCTTTGTTGAGGGCACAAGCCTGCCAGAAAGGTTTTTTAAAATTAAATCATTCTAGCTATTATTGCTGCTTAGAGAAGAAGGTCTCCAAATGGGCAGAACTTACCTTTACCTTTGAAAGACTCTCTAGCATAAGCTTTTGGAGAGTTATCATTTATGATATTCTCAATAAATGAAATGCCACAGTCAAGATTAAGAAAGGGTTCAGAGTTTAGGTAACAGTCTCAGAACAATAGTAACTTCAAGTGTCCTTGCACCCTACAGAATCATCATCCTAAAATTTTTTTAATCCTTCTTCAGCTGGTCCATCCAAGGATTCTCTCTACTTCATCAAAGGAGAACCTGATATTTTTATTAAATGAAGCAGTCAAAGATTTATTAATTTCATCATTCCTCAATTGGGCTTTGAGAAAGAAGGAACTGCTTCCAAGTGGATCAAAAATCTCTTTGCCTTTGGCTGGCCATCTCCATAATTTGGTTGTCAGAGACAATTATTCCATTAACTTCTCCTTTTGTTCAAAGTTTAGGGCTTTGGTGAATGGGGAAAAGAATTTAGTGCGGAGCATTGTTTTGGAATAGATCATAAAGAATGACTAATGATTGTTTCTTAGATAAGAACAATGACTTCACTATAAAGTATTATCCAAATATTATTTTGTAAGTTGAAACTTAAAAGAGGGAGGCAAAGGCGGGGGGGGGGGTGTGAGTTATGGAGCAGGAGGGTCACTTCCTTATGTTGTCACATTACCTAGCTATGGAGAGAGATTCAAAAAGTCCCTTTTTATTCTGAGTAAAGGTGAAGTTTTTCAGTATTATAAATCCATATATTTTTAGTATACTTATCAGTGAAAATACTCTAGGAAACACATTGCATTATATTGAGAATGCTTTACAGATTTATTGATTTAGAAAATAAACAAAATTCTAGCAAGCCCTAGAAATAATATACTTTGTTAATTAGTTATGAAGACTGAGAAACAAATTACAATAGTTATCATATAAACCCATACTTTTTGTATGCTAATATATTTGCTAATGATTCTTCCAGGTAACAGAATATGCTACTGAGATCCTATGGAATTTTTAGAATCATGAGAGAAGACATCACAGCTAATCTTTAAGGACTATTTATAATTTATTGGTTTTTGGAATACTCAGATTTCTGATATTTTAATAATACTAGCAGTTTAATAATTTATCTGTCTTTAGCTGTATGAAAAGTGTACAGTATTCCATCAACCTTGGCTCCTCATATCCAGAGATAAAGTCCCGTTTTAGTTTTCTTAAACCTTTCCATTTCCCTTTACATTCATATTATCAGTACCGTAGTATAGTAACCTATATAGCTGATTTCCATGCTTCAGTTCTCTTTTTCTCTTTTGATTTTTTTCTGTGTACTTCCATCAGATTTGTCTTCCTTTAAAAAAAATTATTGGTATTATGTATTCTCCTAGCAAAATCTGCTGCATTGTTACTTCACTTTTGTTAGCAGCCAAAAAGAAAAAAAGAGGAAAAAATTATATACTCAACTGATTATCTTGTGTGATTACATTTAGATTGAAGTACTAAATTAGGGCTAGTCATTGCAGCATTTTGAATGAAGGTTCTGTATGAGTTTGAGGAATTTTAAAATAAGGAGACTTAGTCATTTTCACCTAATACGCTTTTTGATTCCTACATTTGTAGCAAGTACATCTCTAAATGAGTAATTCTTTGATAATCTAATATCCATTCCAAAGAGGAGAATGAAAAAGAAAGTCCATTTAAAAGATTTACCCATCCAAAAGGTGACTTATTAGAGGATATTCTTTCCAGCTGTCTTAAGACTGGTGGTGGATGCTATTGGTCATCCAGTTCTGTGTTCAAATTAGAATGATGGCATGGCAGTTCTTATATAAAGTGCCACAGTTTTCCCTTTTGTCTGGGAAAAGTTACATCTCTGATGTTTGTCAAAGATGCTTTCTCCTTGGGGGAAAGTGGAAAGTAGGGGAAGGTCAGCCAGAATTGATTGGGAGCAAAGTATTTTCTCTTGCAGATCTATGCTTTGGGATCTTTGGGTGTAGTAATTGAGAAGCATGAGTACAGAGGATTGGTTTGTTTCCTCATTTCCTCAAGGCTGACTAACAAAATGTGGGCAACTTTATTTAATATTCCAATGGCTATAGGGCCATTTTAGTCTAGATGGTTGCTTTTCTGTGAAGTTGGAATTAAAGAAGCTTCTAGAGCTAGTTTCAAGCTTGAAAGCCAAAGAAAGCAAGAAGCAATTAAAACTGCTTAGATGTTTAAGTGTTAGTCACTTACTATATACATATGTTTTCCTAGGGAGTTCTGCCTTGATTGTTTAACCAGTGCCAGAAGTGCCTTGGATCTCCAACAAGTATCTGAAACCTCAGATAAAGATGCTT
The DNA here is from genome assembly GCA_028646575.1 of Pseudocheirus occidentalis. Taxonomy (NCBI): domain Eukaryota; kingdom Metazoa; phylum Chordata; class Mammalia; order Diprotodontia; family Pseudocheiridae; genus Pseudocheirus; species Pseudocheirus occidentalis. The sequence goes on from JAQQSW010000207.1 coordinate 18,574, forward strand.
TTTTCACTTTGGATTCTACATATAAATGTTAACTCAGATTCTAAAAGAAATAGAAGAATAAACTTTATATATTAGGATTTTAATGGAGGGGGGCACAACAGGAGGGGAACAAGCCTTTATTTATTTAGATCTGTATAAGGTGTGTATATGTAGGTATATTTTTTTCAAGCAAGAAATATCAATTCATTTATATTTCCCTTAGGAAGGATGGAACTTGGAGTACTTAAAATATATATATATATATGTGTGTGTGTATATATATATATATATATAACTTTACATACATTTGTATAACAGATGTCATGGAAACTACAAATTAGACCATTTAATTGGATTCTTACAGAATGTTAATGACTGCAACTAATGGATTCAAAATTATTTAATGTCTTTTATATGATAACTTTGTTTTCCTTTTCCCTCTTTGTGAATTTTAATCTAAAATCTGTCAAATAAATATATTGTTATGGAAGTCATTGGAAAAGGAGGGATAATGAATATGATTAATAAAATTCATCTCTTTTGTATGTCTTCTGTTTCTCTTCCATGCAAAATGGCCACTATATAATGCTTATTCATGGGTGTCCCTGGATGTACTTAACTTAGATTTATGGATAAAATAAAAATTCACAAGGATTCTATGACTTTTCCCCCCTTTTAATTTACCTGCCATCCTCAGTTTTGAAGCTGTGATAACTTCATATTCTGAGTTGATATTGTGTGGGTAGGTGAATTAAATATCATTGAAATTACAACTAATTCTTAATTAAGAGCAGGTAAGTATTTATTTGAATTAAAAATTTTTGGGAAATGTGGCAAAACTTGTCATGAATGTTTGGCATCTTGATTTAAAAACAAAAATAAAAACCGTCCTAAGTATAGTGGTAGGCTTATGAGAAAAATGTTAGTATAACTATTTGACATTCAAAGCTCTTCACAAATATGAAGTCATCCTACAGTTAATTGGGAACTAGTTTGCAAATAAAAATAACTTTTTTGGAAATTGGGGAATTCAGAGCATTAAAAAATTAGAGAATCCTTTCTCATTGAATATACTTATATTGCTGAGCACTTGTTCGTTTTATTTCTTTTTATGAATTTATGAGCACTTACTCTTAACATTTTAATTCCAGCAATGAGAATATCAAGAAATATGACATGTTATCCTCAATATTCCTTTACCATTTCTTAAACGAGGAGTAAAGATATACCCAGTGAATTTCAGCCTGGCATAGTAGAAAGATCAATGGAAAGGAAATATGTTCAAATTTGATTCTGACACTGAGATGTGTGACCCTGTGTATATAATTCACTTAACATCTCTGCCTGTTTTCTGACCTGTAAACTAGGGATGATATTTGCATTGCCTCCCAGAATGGTGAAGATAGTAAGCCAATACATACTAGGTAAATGTGAACTATTGAACTTCCATGGTCTTTGTCCCCAGAAAGCATACTTAGAAAAAGATTTTGCCACTAGTTCCACTTGTGATGGTCTAACTGGAGATTTTTTTCTTAATTGAATTTCTTTTAAAGCTGTTACTTCAGAACGAATTTAGTTACTGCATTGGAACTTTACCAGTGTAGAAGTGGCCTAAGACAGAAAGGCTGCATTGCTATGTATGTTGTCCCACTGATGTGGCTTCTCCTCTGGAGGTGCCTATCATAATCCATCTGTGCCTTCTCATCTTGCACAACTTTCCCCCATGCCCTTTTGTCATTTCTTCACAGAGGCCCAAGCCAGTTCCCCAAGGACTTTCTTGTAATAGTACATTGGTGTCAATGCGGCATCCTAACTTTTTAAAAATCTTATTATGTGACCAAGTCATTGCCTTTTCTGATTATATATCTGATATAGTTTGTTACTGTACGCATGGAATTATTTTTAAGGTGCTGCAATTGATGCCAGTCATTTGAGAGTTTTGATTCCATAGCATCATGGTTAATCTAAGATTCATTGCCAGATAGCATCATCAGAAGAGCATTGGTGTTTAAAAGAAAACAAAGCAATGGGCTTTTGTTTCTGGGAGATGCTTAAAGTCATTGAAAATGCTGTGAATTTTCCAAGTGCAATCCAGCCTTCTCTCTTACTCATTTCTGTGGGGTTGATGGGTCTTGTGTTTTGTTTTTTGGTCAATATTTTCATTTCTAACTCATTCAGAAAAAGCAACTGAACAAGGAGTAGCAACTTTCTAAACACAAAGTATTTCTGGAAAACAGATGTGTAATAGTATTTAAGAGACAGTTGTGTTATAAGGGAGGTACACAAGGCAGGTGGCTTTGCCCTGGTCATAGAATGAAATGGAATAGAATTAACATGTAATGTAGTGTTAGAATGTGATTTCTTAAAATCTTGGAATTAAATTATCTTTTTTGTGAAAGAAGTATCCCTTCACTGTATTTTAATATTTATAGCAATAAACATTCCAGCATATTGGTTAGAATATGGTTTGGTTTAGAATATAGCTCTAAAACTTAGACATAGGGGTCCTTTATCCTTTTTTGTGCTTCAGCCCCTTTTGGCAGTCTAGTGACACTTATCAGTCCCTTCTCAGAAAACACACACACACACACACACTCTAAAACTGGGCATTTTGTTAGGATATACGTGTGTATATAAGTGTGTGTATGTGTATATACATGTTGGGGGCCAAGACCTTCAGAGGTCCTGGCACACTAGCACCCCAATTCTACAAGGGCAGATATGCAAGGATAGTATAATCTTGTTGGGTGGATACTCTCTTAGGCCTCCTGAATATCTAAAGTATGTACATTTGCAAGTTCTGATTGGGACTCCTGATCTATTGTGCCCCCAGAGGTGGTTTTAGGATAAAGATCTGGAGGACTGATTAACCTTGGGCTGAGGTCCTGGGATGGGCAAGGCCTAAGATGTAATCATCCCCGAAATTAGGAATATAAACCCTATGATTTTCTTGTATCACTGGATTTGGTATGGAATAGCCCTGGAATAAACAGACTATGAAATCCATCCCCATCTCTCTGTTTCTCTCCTGTAATCCAGCCATGGGCTGTTCTCACTCTATTTTCCTCAACTGGTAGCTAGGCCTAGACTGTGCTGGCCACAGCATATATATGTATATATATATAATGAATTTGTACTAACGATAATAGTAAAGAGGAGAAATGTGTGTCTATGTACATGTGTGTGTCTTGTATTCAGTACAAATTCAAGATTTAGAACACAATGCTTACACAGAGTTAAAAACAACTTGTTTTCTCAAATACTCAAGAGGTCAGGAACTGCCAGCAGTATCAGTTCTATTTCACTGTGCCCTTGCCAGTGATGGAGAATAAACAGATAAAAAGTCTGAGTCAGGACTTCAGAGCCCAACTAAAATCATGAATTTCCTCTACAACATGCCTGAAAAGTTACAGCTTTTTTTTGAAGGCCCCTGGTGGGAGGTGAGGAGGGTGGACATTCACTGCCTCTGCAGCCAGTTCATTCTACTTCAGGATAGCTTAAACGTTTAGAAACTTTTCCTTACAAAATAACAAAATTTGCCTCTTTGCAACTTTCACCCATTGCTCCAATTATCCTCTAGAGCTGCTGTTCTCAACCTGTGGATTATGTTCAATTTGTAACAATGAAAATACATCTTGCATATCAGATTATGATTCATAACAGTAGCAAAATTACAGTTATGAAGTAGCAATGAAAATAATTTTATGGTTGTGGGTCACGGAAACATGAGGAACTGTATTAAAGGGTGGTGGCATTAGGAAGGTTGAGAACCACTGCTGTAGAGTCTAGACCAAGATTAAGGAGGCTAATAAATTGCATGGTTGGCTGTTCCCTAACTGCCTACTTGGTATTTCTTACAAAGGAACAATTGCTCTAAGTTACTAGGAAGCTTTTACCTTAAATATTTTACTTATAATGGCTCTGCAATTGCACTTTGATTTAAGTCGAAATTAAGCCTGTAACTTCTCATTGGGCATTTTCAAGGCTGTCAGAAGGAATCAGCTGCCAGCTTACTAGAATGTGGAAAACAGCACGTGACCCAGAGACTGGAATCAAAATGCTAATTGAAAAAAGGTCAAGTGAAAAAGCTTCCCTCTTCCAGTGCATGTGTTGTTTCCTGGCTGAAGTAGACAAAGAAACGGCTAGCCCTGGACTTTGCCTGGGGGGGGGGGGGGGTAGGGCAATCTCTAAATCTATTTCCTGAAATAAGAATCATGCCTGAAATGCTGGTGGAAATGGAACAGGTAAGGGTTGGACATTCAAGAATTAAAATGCTTTAGTTTTGGAATTCGAGTTGTTCTTACTTTAAAAACTGAATCTCAATGAGAAAAATAGAACTAGTATGTAACAAGCCTATAAAGTTAGCTTGAATGTACCAGTTAGATGTGAAAGTTTGTTCAACATTGAAAACGGGGGTGGAGGGAAGCCTTTGATTCAGAGGATCACAGCATTCAATTAGAATGCAGTTTAAGGAGCTGACATGCACATAGTGCCAAATGTAAGATTTTCATTTGCTAGCACTTAAAATGTTCTCCCTCACCACCTTGTCCCAGATTACTTAGGGATTTCATCTATGGTCCTGTTCTTTGTTTTGCTATATGAAGAGATTTTGTCAATAATGTTTGTATGCCCCACCCTACTTAATTTTAATTTACAAACTCACTTGTGACATACATCTTACCCACTGATTAGATTTACGTTTTTTCTAGTATCACCAAAGATGTGTGTTCTACTCATAATAGCCTAGGAATAAAAGCCAAGCCTCTTGTGACAAGTAGCCAAATATTAATGCTCAAATATAAGTAAGGTGAGTTACTTTTACAGTGGTAGGATTCTTCCCCGCCAGCTCTCCTCAGCCCCAACTTAGAAATGGAGGACTTTCACCACCACAAACTACGCATAGCTAATCTTCAATGTGTTCTGGCAGATAATGCCCACCTCCCCCTGAGCCAGAGGACATAAGATCCCTAATCAGACCCAGGCCTGATAAGCCGTGCCCCTTGAGTTTTTGGCACAAAACACAAAGTTCTAGGAAAATCAGGAAAGAGAAAGGAAGTAAAATAACAGCCGAGGCAAGGTTGTATCCTCCAACAGGAAACACAAACTCTCTTCCTAGGAACAGAAAAGCAAAAGGGAAGTCTCTGAGACTGAGAATGCCTTCGGGAAACAAGAATGAGGCATTTCCCAAAGAAAAATAGGAACAGGGGACCACAGATGAAATCCCTAAATAGTCTGGGACGAAGTGGTGAGGGAGAACATTTTAAGTGTTGGCTATTTTAACTTCAAACAAAACCACCTAAGAATAGTATTCAGGGTTTGTTTTTTCTTTCTGATTAATGTATTACCTGTAGATTGTGTGTGTGATTTAAGGGCACTTAGTGTGGTCTGAAACATCAACATACTCAGATTTATACCAGATCTACAATTACGTTGGTTGGTCTATATCAGTCAGTATTAAACAAGGAATTTATGCCATTTTTGAGGGTTGAGGAAGAACGGAAAAGTACCTGGACTTAGAAAAACGTCTTTTAAAAGCATTGTTTTTAATCTTAAGTTAATTTATATGATGGCAAATGACTAGGAAACCACAGTCTTTTCTCTCCAGTTTTCTGCTGTTCTCAAGAATATGGTTTCCCGGGCTGTTAAGGTAATATTACCTAGAGTACCTGGAAGAACATTAGATGCTGTTACATGGCTAGGTAGAGGGTATGACAAGTCCAGCCTAGGATGCATTCTCCCTGTCACAGGGAGTACACAATGACCTTTGTTCAGCAGTAATAGAGATACCTGTGGAAGTGACTTTCCACCAGACCAAACCCTTTTGGTTTTTCCCACCTGCCTGGAATCTAAGATGTTCAGGACTCTGACAATATAGAATGGCAAGACAGTAAACAAGGTCATTCCCTGGCTTCATTTGAGAGAATAGAGATCTAGTTATTTGAGGATTGTTGTGAAGAAGCTGTGTTTACTAGGTGCAGAAAAGGGGCAGTGATTCTATGTGCTAAAGGATCCTGATGGTGTGAGTGAAGAACTCACAGATACAGCATTTAGAGCTGGAAAAGACTTCAGAAAATCGAATAAGTTTTCTTGCTTGATATAGTGTTAAGAGTGGTTGGAGTCATAAGACCTGATTTTGAATTTCATTACCATCTGTTCATGTGACTTCAGCTAAGTCACAGGACTTGTCAGTCTGAGTCTCTTTTGTAAAATGAGGCGGTTGCATTGCCTCCAATTCTCCCAGCTCTAAATCTCTGATCTCAGTTCAAAGTGGTGTCTAATATCACAGCTTAGAAGCGGCAGTGCAAATTCTGAGGTTTTTCAATCCTTCAATCACTTTTCTTTGGTTGAAATCTCTCTCTATCCTCCGGGGGAAATGGGGGGAGTAATACAGGCCAGAACCTCCTAAATGTTATTGTCCCTAATCATTTGCAAAAGTAGATAAATTCTAATCCAGTTCCTGTAACTGTCTAGACTTGTTTAGAACTCGGCCCTATTATCTGGTTATCCCTTTAAGAGACTCGGAGAGTGTGAGCATAGCCAATGAGCACTTTTGACTACAAAGGATGTTGACCAATCAGCGACCCCTACCGGAGGGAGGTGTGGCCAATCGGCGTGCGTGTTTGTGGCGGTGGACGCCGTAAGGGACTTCGCCAAAGGGCTGGGGCTAGTCCTGAGCCTAAACCTAGTGGGACGCGCTCCTGACGCTGGTGGCTGCGGGTCCGAAACCGGGGCTCGGGCTCAGGTTGGAGGCAGGCGGTGCCGCCACGGCTGCGGGGATGGTGGGGCGGGAGAAGGAGCTGACCATCCACTTTGTCCCCGGGAGCTGCCAGCTGGTGGAGGTGAGCGGGGTCGGCCTGCCGTTCTTCTCCCCTCGGGGGGCAAAGCAGCCTGCGTCTTTCCGCTGCTCTGGAGGTGCCGAGCCCCGGGGGGCCGAGGCCGAGGAGGCGCTGGGGCGAGTCAAGCCTGGGAAACGCCTGACTCTTGTTTCCCGAAGGCGTTCTCCGTCTCGGAGGCCTCTCTTTGGCTTTTCTGTTCCCAGGAAAAGAGTTTGTGTTTCCTGTTGGAGGCTCCAGCCCTGCCTCGGCTGTGATTTCACTTCCTTTCTCTTTTCTGATTTTCCTGGAACTTAGTGGTCGGTGCCAACAACACGAGGGGCGGGGCTTGTAAGGCCTGGTCTTTCTGATTAGGGATCTTATGCCCTCTGGCCCCGGGGGAGGTGGGTGTTATCTCGCTGAGCACTTTGCAGATCTGCTGTTCTAGTGTGTGATGGTTAAAGACCTCCGTTTCTGGGACCGAGGAGACTTCTCGCCCCCTCCCCTCATAGATAATGAGTCCTTCATAAATGTTTCTGGAATTGAATTCTTTATATATGTGCACACACGTGCATGCATAGATGTATGCGTATACACCACCCACCGACGTGCTTGCACATATGTGTATGTAAATGAACATATGTGAATATTTGTGTTTTTTATTTTATATAGAAATTTTATGTGTGAATTTTTTTCCTATGGGGATCTTTTCATGAGCGAAATCAAGAGCGGAAATTTCTAAAAATGGGTCGGTAGTGGTTTTTATGGTAGCTTTAGTAGGCTCATAATAAGGGAACAATACATAGCTATTGAATTAAAATAAGCTCTCGTATCACGAATTATGAGTACATGTTATTAATGGTATAGTCTTAGAAACAATAGGGTGTAATGGATAGAGAGCTGGAGTCACGAAGATCTGGGTTCCAGTCCTGGTGCTAACATATACCAACTCTGACTCTGGGCAAGTAATTTAACTTCTCAGCCTCCTAAAAATAGAAGTTGCAGACTAGCTGGTGAACTGAGTTCTCTTGTGCTAATGAAATTACAGGTACTGACAAGAAAAAAAAGGTTCCTCCTTATGGCAAATAATATGAAGCAGAAAAAATACGTTAAGATTCAATAGTTCACTCCCATCATCTAGCCCTGTGACTTTGGGCAAGTCATGTAACCTCACTAAGCCTTGGTTCTCTGATGAAATCTGCCTTCCTAGGGCTTAAATGAGATAATGAATCTAAAACATTTCATACTTGAATTTGCGATTCTAAGGTGAAGACTGGAGCTCCTAGATGCTTTCTCATCCTGGTAATTTTCTTACACGTTTGAAAATCCACAAAAAAATTTTAAAATACAGTTATAGTATTTAATTTTTCCAATTAAAATTTAAAAAGTACATAATTACTTTAGAAGCGTTCAACTTTTCTGATTAACAATAAATTCAGAATGGAAATTAGGAATTAATACACAACTGCAGACTCACTAAATAAATAGTTCATGATGTTTATTTTAACTGTTCTGAATTATTTACTTCCCAAATTAACATTTAAGAGGCTCTGTGTTACTTTAAACATATAAAGACTTTATTTTTCAAGAATAAAACCTATCCATATGTATGTGTATATATGTACACACACACACATTCACTAAAACACTGCAGTATACCTTCTGTGAGTGCTCTGCATGTAAGCCAAAAGAAATATTTTCTTTTTTGTGGAAATGTATTTAAATTTGCCACATTTATCCTATTATACTTTTTGGTGGTCCTATAGAGTAGTTGGCATTTGTATATTCACATTCAGAACAATTTGTAGAATTATTGACTAAAGTATTTTTCAATGAAATATTTTTAAAATTTGCAACAAACTGGATTTTTATGTGGAAAGTCAGATTTGGAAGATATGTTTCCATTTTTCTAAAACAATCTTAATCTCACAAAATTATAGTTCACACACTTGGAATATAATAGGTAAAATTCTTGAACAGCAAATTTTAGTGCATTTAAAATGTTTTCTCTGAATTTAATTTTATTTTAAGTATCAGCTTGAGAAGAAATGGTTTGATGTTCTCTACTTATGGAAGTGCATATTTATAGATGAATGTATTAGCTTTTAGGCAGCTCTGAAGCTGTGATCAAAATTTTGGTTTGTATAAGTGAGAATTCATAAACTTTCCTGAGGGTCATGAAAGTATTGAGTATCAACCAGTAACAGATAATTTTATTTGCTTTACTAGACTAATAGGTTTTTAAACTTAAAGCAATATTTAGCTTTTATCCAAATCTGATTCATCAGATTGCATATATATAAATGATAATTTTTTATTAAAGAAGAAATAAAGACAAAAGTTTTGACTTCACACGTCACTTGACCTGGTAGAAACCTGGAAAAGAGATTTAGAATACGGCCTGTACTGTTTCTGTCTTGTTGGATCACATTTATTCAGTGAACATTTGTTACATGATGCTAAGAAGGATATATGAAAATAAATAATGTATAATTCTTGAATTCAAGTTTTATTCCTAGTCTTTTGCCCAATTCTGCTGAGGGCCCTGGAAATCTTATAATGTTTATAGAATCACAGAAATTTAATTGTAAGGCCCTTTAGAGAGTATCTAGTCAAACTTTCTTATTTTTTGAATGAAAAAAATTGAGATAAATTTTGACTTGAGTACATTCAGTAGTACTAAGATCTAGGTCTCTTGACTCCCATTTCCCTGCTCGTTATTCATTCCTCCTTTCACCAAAAAAGAAAGCCAAAAAGAAAAAAAAAGAAAGAAAGAAAATCTTGACACCCTTGAATGGGGGTTGTTGAATTTGGGGTAGGTCAGTTTTGTTGTAGTTCTTTGTTTTTGTTTTTGTACCAGAGATGTTGTACTTCTAAATTTAAGATTTTGAAGAATGTATTAAAGTAAAACTTATTGATAGATATGTTACAATTAACATAATCTTTAACAGAATAGTGATATTAATTTTTCTGGTTAAATTTAATTTTGGCATTTATCTTCATTCTGTAAGGGCTAGGATGTACTTAATCCTTCAGCTGAGCAGATATGGAGAATGGCATTGTGGAATAAATGTAAGAATATTCCTATTTGGTCCCGAAGTATTATGGTGGTAAAAGAAACACTGGACAAGGGAAATTTAAGAATAAAGATAGGTCATTAGAAACAATCCAGCGTCAAAAATATCAGACCCCAAAAACATTTTAAACAGATAAAGCCCAACTATGTGATCAGACCACAAAATAAATATGCCTAAATCTAAATATAGTTCTTTTTGGTAAATCACTGAATAGTATGCTAAGTAAAATTGATATGTATGAGCTGCCTTATTCAGATGTTATCAAGTAAATGTGAATAAGACTATCCAGTGTTAACTTGATTTGTCAAATCTTTGAGGTAAAACTAAGAGCTGGCAATTTAAATTGCTTTTGTAGTGTTTTTTTTTGGGGGGGTGCATTAGACTTTTTTGAAATCTTAATGACATTAGTCATAAGTTACACTGGTCTTTGTTTCTTCTGTAAATTACTAATTATCTTATAGGTCTAAAACATCAAATTGCTAAGTCCTTGAATTGTTCAGTGAGTTCAATTTTATATCAGGGCTATTTCTTATGATAAAGTGATATTCAAATAAGTCATTTTTTGCCTTTATGTTTTAGGAGGATGTTAATGTCCCTAGCAGGCGTGCTTTGATTACTGGTGCCACTGGCCTACTTGGCAGAGCTGTGTACAAAGAGTTTGAGCAGAACAACTGGCATGCAGTTGGCTGTGGATACAGTAGAGCTCGACCTAGATTTGAACAAGTCAATCTTTTGGATACTCATGCAGTTCATGATATCATTCAGGATTTTCAGGTATGGCGTAGTAGTTTTTTGTTTGCCTTTTTCTTTAAAGCACTTTATCAGTGTTAGAAATTTCCCAGAATATAAGGAAACTACTTGTTGTCAAGGAGTTGGCTAAAGAAAGCAGGGTATTGGGGCTGTTAGGTGGCGCAGTGAACAGAGTGCTGGCTCTGGAGTCAGGAGGACCTGAATTCAAATCCAGCCTCAGATACTTAACACTTACTATCTGTGTGACCTTGGGCAAGTCACTTAACACCAGTTGCCCTTCAGAAAGCAAAGAAAGAAAGAAACCAGGGTATTAAGAAGTCATGACAAAGACAAGGTCTTAGTGTAAGAAGTTACCATTTAAGAAAAGTATAAAGCAAAAGGCCAAACATTGAGAAATGAGTGTGTCTAACTGTGGAACAAAGAAGATACAGAGATTAGTCAGTATTGTCACTTAACACAGGGCCCATCATTAGTAGTATTTTGAGTTTTAGGAAGTGTGCACTTGGGGGTAGAATTTGAAGATTCCTTTCATCTTTATTAATTTGGTGAATTAACAAATGGATAAAACTATTTGCTTCACCAGTGTAGGTATCAAATCATCTAATCTTTCTATTTCTGTGCAATTCATGTCTATATCTTACCATAATTACTTTCTAAAGGATCTTCCCATATGCTGGGGACTTGCTCTTGTTCTTTTCAGTATTGTGTAGATATACTGGTAGCACTCCATCTGTTACCGTACTTTCTTGACATAGCCAGATTACCTCCTTTTCTACTCCTGTATGTTTTATGTTATTTTGTTAATGCATTTTTATTCTAGTCCTCACTGATAATATGCTATTGTCTATATACACTGTGTTTCTATTAATCTATTCTAACACAGTCTTAGGTTGATGGGGTACAATCTAAGAATAATAACCATTAAAAAAATGCAGCTCAGGCAGTTTGTGAAAGGCCATTTTGTTGGAACTCTGATCTTTTATCATAAGGGACAAGAGTATGTAATTCCAGAAGACACCAGAGGTTATGTATGCATAGACATACTCATGCTGTCACAGACATGCACACCCCTCCCAAGGGGTCCTCCCTCCCCACTTCCACAGCTATCTTTTTATTGCTTAGAGTAGCTGAAAAGAGACAAAAATATGCTACATCAGTGTCTGTAGTCCTAAACCAGAAAATTTAGTTTTACTTGAGTAAGAATGGGAGGAAATGTACCCTGTATGCAACATACTGTGACCTAAAAAGATAATACATACTGTCAAGGAGGGGTTTTTTTGTTTGTGTTTTTTTAAGGATGCAGTGGTACATTTTCTATGTGAGAGCCTCACCAGTATCTTACTCTTGCTCTGTGAGCAATTCTGATCACATAAAAGGATAGACATTTTTAAAGCTAGTTAACTCCATTGTCATTGGTGACAAAAAGTCCTGCCTTCTTCTTAACTATTTTCCTTCCCTCTTCATCCTCTCTAGTTTCTGAGGCACTGCTGTTTGCTCCCTCAGTGCTAAACCAGAGAGCTATGCAAGGCTTTACAGTAACTGCTGGCCATGGTGCTGACAGCATCTGCATACTCACAACAACTTGCTTAAAGGTTTCTTTATAAAAAGAATTTTTTGGAAATATTGTAATTTATAAGTATATGTGCTGGAAATTTGGTTTTCTCTCCATTTTCCCTGAGTTATGAGGCATTATGGCATAGTAAACAGATATCCAGAATAACCTGGGATCAAGTCCCTCCTCACAAAAAAATGACCCTGGACAGGTCACTTAGGATCTTAATTCTCTAAATAACTCACTAAGTCTGTAACTTCCAGAGCAAGTGCTGACTTGCATTAGTAGAGGAAGTGCTCTAGTTTGGGAATTCCTTATATTAGTGAAATCACAGGTTTAATCCCTATTCCTATGCATTATTATCTTTTCAGGTCATATTATGTTGCATATGGTGTAAATTCCCCCCCATTCTTACTAAAGTGAAATTAAGCTTTCTTGTTTAAGACTATAGATATTGATATTCCAGTGGATGTATCTAGTTGGCATTGTAGAAGTGTCTTCATTCTGTTGAGTCACTTGGTATTTTCTGGGAAGTTGTTAAACAGTTTCCTTAATTCCACTCACTTGAAGAAGGAATAATAGTATTATGACTTATTAATCCAGTAGTGATAAAGAAGGTTTTGCTTTAATGAACATTTTCTCTATATTTACTGTAGGGAAGATGTAGTTATTCTACATTTTTGTTGTTGAAAATGCATGAATGCTTAATTTGCAGCCCCATGTCATAGTACATTGTGCAGCAGAAAGAAGGCCAGATGTTGTAGAGAATCAACCAGATGCAGCTTCTCAGCTTAATGTGGATGCTTCAGGGAATTTAGCAAAGGAAGCAGGTAATTTGACATTATAGAACCTTTATAAAATATTAATTGCTGAGATTTAATATTTTAAAAATATATTTAAGGAACTTGTTTTCATATTACTTTATCTGAAGAAAAAGCAAAGTAAAGCATTTTCTCTTATAATTTGGTAAAGGACTTTTATCTCTGTAGTCAATTAATATTTGTGTTGTTGTTGTTTTTTTTTCCCCTAGCGGGAATTGGAGCATTTCTGATATATATTAGCTCAGATTATGTGTTCGATGGAACAAATCCACCTTATACTGAAGAGGATACTCCAAATCCCCTAAATTTGTATGGTAAAACCAAACTAGAAGGAGAAAAGGCTGTCTTGGAAAACAATGTTGGTAAGAAAAAAGCATTATTAGTCATGTAATAATAGCAGGAAGTATTGTCAGATTTTGTATAGTTAATTTTTTTTTATTCTATATTTTATTTTTTCCCAATTATGTGTAACCTTTTTCTACAATTTTGAGTTCCAAAGACTTTTCCACCCTCCTTTCCCTTTCCCTTTCTTGAGGAGGGATATTTGATAAAGTTTATACATATGCAGTCATGTAAAACATATTTATATAGTTTATTTTTAATGAATAATCAATCTTATGAATAGTTTATGCATAAAAGACTACACAACTATTAAAAATATAAAATATTCAGAAACAATGATGATAATAATTCAGATAGGTTTATGGGGTACAGTCTTAGAATAATAGTCATTGTAGAAATGCAGCTGAAGCTTTTTTTGAAAGGCCATTTTGTTATAATAATATTTAGAATAAACAAATTTCAGAAATAAATAAAATTCAGAACTGAAGTTTGAGAAGGTCCAGACATCTTAGCCTTCATGATTTGTTCCTACCTTTGTTGTCTTATCACCTATAATTCTTTTCTTACAAACATTGTATGCTGCAACCATTCTGGATTACTGCTACTTGAACATGCTCCAGGCTTTCTTGCCCCTCCTCTCTGCCAGTCTAATTCTTAATGATCCTTCGGTGTGTAGCTCAAATGTCATTTCCTCCGTGAAACCAGCATTTTTTCTCTATCAGCATACCTTCTCTCTTCTAAACTCACATACTTCATACCACTTTTATTGTACTTTTCCATTCTTTCTTGCATTAGAGATATTCATATCTTATCCATTAATCTGAATCCCTTATTAGGGACTTAGACTGTGTCTTATGTGGTTTTATATCTCTTCACTTCATGTTGTGGGGGTACCTTTTACATTGAAGGAACACATTTGTCATATGAAAAAATACACTGAAAATAAATACTTAAAGCATTTTTCTTCCTTCTTCAGAATCCTACTTGATTAAGTAGTTGTTTTCATAAATGAGAGGATGTTAAAATTTTGCAATTATCATGTTACACAGAAATGAAAAACAAGACTAGTTTGAAACATTGTTTCCCCAAAGGTGCAGCCGTGCTTCGAATCCCTGTTCTGTATGGAGAAGTTGAAAAACTGGAAGAAAGTGCTGTCACTATTATGTTTGATAAAGTTCAATTCAGCAACAAATCTGCTAACATGGACCACTGGCAGCAGAGGTTTCCCACAAACGTTAAGGATGTTGCCAGTGTTTGCCGGCAGCTGGCAGAGAAGAGGATGCTGGTGAGACTTGGGAAAGGGGACTGCTTGGGGCTCTTAGTCTTTCATTTTACTTGCAACCATGTAGTGTGCTCTTGTATTTACCTGGGATTCACATATTAATGAACTTAAGTAGATCAGCTTCTTTTAGAACTAGAAAATTGTTGGTAGAGTAGAATTTCCTTTATAGGTTAAACATTAATTGCACACAGATACTTTATTATCTTAGACTCTGAGTTTTACATTTCTTTTCATAATGCTTCTCTGCCTATAAAATAGAAGACTTTGTGTTTTTCTTATTATGGAGATGAAAATTAACATTAACACAGCTGATAGTTGCCTTTCTATGGATGGCAAAAGTTAAGTTGTTAGTCCTAAAACTTAATCTGGTACAGGAAAGTTACAGTTAAGTGAGAGGCAACATGGAGATAATGGCTTAGGCACCTGACTTGGAGTAAGGAAGATCCGGGTTTCAGATCTTGCCTCAAATACTTACTTACTCAGTGATCCTGAGCACATCATTTCACCTTTCTGTACCTCAGGTTCCTCATCTGTAAAATGATGGGATTGGAATTGATGGCCTTCAGGGTCACTTTGAGCTTTAAATCTGTGTTTTGTGCTAAATAGTGCCTGAAGATACGGACCCTAGATCTCAGGGGAATTAGTTCCTCTGTATATGACGGAAAAGGTTTAGATGTATTCTAAAGGCTAAAGAAGCAACAGCCCACTTTATCTTTTGAGTTGCTTTAAATACATTTTATGTAATTCTAAGGCATTTGTGTAAGAAATTTTTGAGGATCTGTAGTTGTTGGTGTGAGTTCTCCCTCTACTAACACAAATCACAATTCTTCTGTAACTTATAAATAAACAAGCATTTATTAAGTGTCTAACATATGTCAGGCACTGTGCTAGGCACTGGTAATATAATGACAAAATCCAGACATCTGTCTTTTACAGCTTATGTTTTGTTTTGAATATGAGAGGTTTTTATCATAGTGTATTCACAATAAAGTAAACAGACTATATACAAACAAATACAAAGTAATTAGGGAAACACGATGCTAAAACCTGGGGCAATCCCAAAGTACCTCTTTAAGGTGTTTATATTTGAGTTGAGTTGAAGGAAGTCAGAGGTTCTGGGAATTGGATATGAGGGGTTACATTCCAGCCATATGAATGGTAGAGAAATGGGGAGAGAAGAAGGGCAAGTTGGTCTGTGCAAAAGTATGGAGATGAGGGATGTACCATGGAGGTAAAAAAAATAGACCATAGTATATGGGGAATAGAAATTACACTGATTTTACTGTAGCATGGAGTATGTGAGGTAAATAATGTGTAACCAGCTTAGAAAGAGTTGTGAAGGAGATTAGATGCCAAATACTCAGAAAAAGAAATTTGTATTTTATCCTAGACTATCCAGAGAAATTTCTTGAGTAGGAGAATGACATAATCTGACCTGCGCTTTAGAAAAATTACTTTTTTCAGGGAGGGGAAGAATCAAGATGACAGAGTAAAGGTGGGGACTCACTTGCGCTCTCCCAAATTCCATTCTAAACAATGTTAAAATAACACCTCAAAACAAATTTTGGAGCAACAAAACCAGCAAAAGGACAGGGTGAAACAATTTTCCAGCTAGGACAACTTAGAAGGTTGGCGGGGAAGGTCTGTTTTAGTGAGATGACAGTGGAATACAGTCCACTGTAGGTCTTACCCTTGCAAACCAGCAGCAGACCTTGGGGCAGCTGAATTGGCCATGCTGCTTCTCAAGCTCTCAGCCCACAGATTGTAAGGGAGTTGAGGGAGGGGGTGGGTAGACAACTGGTTGGAAGGTTGCTGTAGCACCGAGAACAGGATTCTGTTGCATTGTCCATACATGGTTTTGGGTCACAGTCCCTGGGTGAGGATGAGCACTAGCTGGAGCTGGGACCCTGATCAAAGTTTCAGGGTGCTTGTGCTCCAGCTCAGAGACTAGAGCAGGGTTTCTTAAACTTTTTCCACTCATGACCCTTTTTCATGTTTCTGCAGCATTTGTTGGCATTGTGTGGTATGATGGTAAGTGCAGTGCAAAGTGTGAATGCTGTGTGTTCAGAATCAAGGCTGCAGTGCTGCCAGAAACACCTTGGATTCATTATGCATTTGATTTTTAATTAATTTTTGGTCATTGCATGTTCAGATACCTTTTAATGTTGCAAAATTTTTGGCGACCCCATATTGGGTCCAGACAAACGTTTTAAGAAGTGCTTTAGAGCACAGGCAAAGGAGAGCAGTGACGGCACCTCTTCCTAGATCATACTACTTTGTAAGAACTGAAAATAGCAACATGAAAACTAAAGTTTGGGACAGTGCCTCCTTTACCTCAGGAGCAGATCCCCACTTTAGCATAGAGTTAAAAGAAATAGGATAGAAAAACGAGCAAACCGTAGAAAAAGATCCTGACTACAGAAAGTTCCTGTGGTGACAGGGAAGATCACAACTCAGAAGATGACAAGAAAGTCAAAACTGCTACATCCAAAGCCTCAAAGAAAATAATAAATTGATCTCAGGCCATGGAAGAGCTCAAAAAGGATTTTTAAAAATAAAGCTAGAGAGGAAATATTGGGAAGAGAAGTGATAATGATATGTGAAAATAATGAAAAAAGTCAACATTTTGGTAAAAGAGGCACAAAATTACTGAAGAAAATAACTTAAAAGTTTAGAAAAATTGTAGAAAGTTTTTTCAGAAAACTTTAGAAAGTTCTATTCTTTCAGTATAGAACAAGTGGTAAAAGAGGAGCAAAAATCCACTGAAGAGAGGAACTCCTTAAAAAGCAGAATTGGCCTAATGGGAAAAGATACTTAAAAAAAAAAATAATAATTCAGTGAAGAAAAGAGCACCTTAAAAAGTAGAATTGACTAAATAGCAAAGGAGATGCAAAAGCTTACTGAAGAAAATAATTCCTTAAAAATTAGAATTGGACAAGTGGAAGCTAATTCTTCCATGAGACATTAAGAAGCAAACAAAATCAAAAGATTGAAAAATAGAAAAAATAATGTGAAATATCTCATTGGAAAAACAACTGACCTGAAAAATAGATGCAAGAGAGATAATTTAAAAATTATTTGATGATTTGAAAACGATGATCCTAGACAGCTTTCAGGAAATTATTGAGATTAACTGCCCTGATATTCTAAAATCAGAGGGTAAAATACAAATTGAAAGAATCTACTGATCACTTTCTGAAAGAGATCTCAAAATGAAAATTCCTCGGAATATTGTTATCAAATTCCAGAGCTCCTAGTTCAAGGCAAAGAGCTACAGTCAACACAACACATGATTTAGCAGATTCTACTTTAAAGGATTAGAAGACTTAGAATATGATATTCTAAGGAGCTGGAATTAAAATCAAGAATCACCTACCTAGCAAAACTGAGTTCTTTCAAGGGGGAAAAAATGGTCACTTAATGAGCAGTCCTGATGTAAAGACCAGAACTGAACAGAAAATTGAACTTTCAAATGGAAGACTCAAGAGAATCATAAAAATGTAAACAAGAAAGAAATCATAAGGGAATCAATAAGGTTAAACTGTCTACATTCCAACATGGGAAGATGATGTTTGTAACTCCTAAGAACTTTATTATTATTTGGGCTAGAAGGAGGGCAAATTTGTGAGTTGGTTATGGTGGGGTTAGATCCACAAAAATAAGAGAAATGAGGAAGAGGAATGCACTTGGAGAAGGGGGAAAGGAGAGGTAGAATGGGGTAAATTATCTCGCAAAAATCACTTAAAGAGTTGAGTATTAGAGGTAGCTAGGTGGCACAGTGAATAGAGCACCAGCCCTGGAGTCAGGAGGACCAGAGTTCAAATCTGGCCTCAGACACTTAACACAAAAACTAGCCGGGTGACCTCGGGCAAGTCACTTAACCCCAATTGCCCTCCAAAAAGCAAAGAACAAACAAAAAACAAAGAAGAGTTGCATATTAGAGTAAGCCAGGAAAGGAAGAGATTGGATGTGAGAGCAATTAGGAGGTTATTAAAATAGTCTGGTCAAGAGGCAAGAAGAGCTTGAAGTAGGGTAATTATGGAGAGAATGGGACAAGTGTTGAAGGTTTTGAAGAACTAGAATCATTAAGACTTACCAGCTGATTGGACATAGGCAGATGACTGAAGGAAAACTCCTACTTTGTGAATTTGGATGACTAGAAGAACAGTAATGGCCTTAACAGAAACAGAGAAATTAGGAGGAGGGAAGGGTAGGTTTAGAGAAAGAGATGTTATTTTAGATACCTTGAGTTTGAAATATTTATGGGATATTCAGATAAATCTGCCCCATAAGCATATGGGGACACAGTACTGGCACTCAGAAAAGAGATGAGGACTGGATATGCAGATATGGAAGTCATTATGTCAGAATAGTTCATTGTCTGATTAATTTCACGATGAGCCTCTCTTACTTTAGACTAGGTTGACCTTGGGATTAGTTTTACTGGCCTCCATTAGACCTATATTGAAGATAGGGATTATTTTCATTTTTACATTTGTGTCCTCTGTGTCTACTACAACACCTGTAGAGTGGACCATAGATGTCATATAATTTGGAATTATTTAAGTTGAGTTGTATTTCCATACATTTTTGAAGTTTAGTCTTTTAGAATTCCTAGTTAAGTGAATGAATTCAGGCAGCTTACAGGACAGTCATTTATAAAAACAATGGTAGAAAAGCGGTAGTCCATAGTATAAGATGTTTTGACTTTAAGAGTCTTGTTTGTGGAAAAGTTTTTCTGGAAATAAATAATATAGAAGAAAAAGAGGATAAACTTTGATACCTGGACTATTTTATGTAATCCAAGTAAATATCACATGACTCAGAAGATCTTGGTCTTATTGTGTGTTCCTTTCCTTTGTTCCTAGGATCCTACAATCAAAGGCACCTTCCATTGGTCTGGCAATGAACAAATGACCAAATATGAAATGGCATGTGCTATTGCAGATGCCTTTAACCTTCCTAATAGTCACTTAAGACCTGTAAGTATATAGCATGCGGAAGAAAAACAAATCCCTTCTTGAAAAGCGCTAAGTCTTTGATTACGAAGTATAATTTAACTCAGATGAATCAACCAAGTACAATGTGTGTACACAAGACTTTATTTCCTAGTGTTGGTGGAGTGTATAGCACAGTGGGTTTGGAGGCAGAGGGCCTGGGTTCAGATACCAAAATTTATGCTTTCTGGGCCAAAGTTTCCTCACCTGTAAATTTTTTTTTAAACTTTTTAATCAATCAGCACATATTTAAGGAAATAAGTACTGGTGGATACCAAGACTAAAGAGTCCCAGCACTTGAGGAGCTTATAATTTGTCTAGGGAAGACAACATATATACATATAAATATGTACAAAATAGAGAATCTGATTTTGGGGAGGGGAAACACTTATTGTTTATAAGAAGGTAGGTCTCAAAAGGGTAATACTTTGGAAAAAGAGAAGGTAAATTTTTATTCTGAGCTATTCTATGTAGTCTAGGGAAATATCACACAACTCAAAGGAACTTGGTGCTAATTTTTGTTCCCTTGTTCCTAGAATTCCTCAAAGAAGCCTTCTACTTGTTTAGCAGTGACCAGATATAAACTTTGAATTGGGTTAAATGAAATTATAGGATCTAGATTTAGAGCTGGAAGAGACCTCAGAGGTTGCCTGGTCTAAACTTCTTATTTACATTTAAGGGAACTGAAGCCCAGGGTGGGGACAGGGAGGACTTACTAAGTGCCTTGCCCATGTGCTAACATAACTAATTGCCATCAGGGGATTTGAACCCCTGTTATCTGACCCTTTCCAATTCTAAATTTATGATTCTATGCTAGTAATTTATACATCTAGGTTTACCATACATGAGGCTTACAATTTTTTTCTTTATAAATACCTACAGTTCTTATTAGAACCTTCAGGTGATAAGAGATTAAAAATACTATAAATTGCAGGATGTTCTTTTGTAGGCAACCATTTGTGTTGTAAAAGGAAATGATTGAAAAAGAAAAGAGACTCTGGTTTTACCTACTAATTTTTTTCTTTTTTTTCTGAAAAGATCACTGACAGCCCGGTCTTAGGAGCTCCACGTCCAAGAAATGCTCAACTCGACTGCTCCAAATTAGAGACCCTGGGCATTGGCCAACGAACACCATTTCGAGTTGGTATAAAAGAATCACTTTGGCCTTTTCTCATTGACAAAAGATGGAGGCAAACGGTCTTTCATTAGTTTATATTTTTTTTAGTACAAAAAGTACAGTATGTGGCACTTTTTAAAAAAGGAAATAGTTTTGTATGAGTGTTCTTCGGTTGTGACACTTAATGATCTTTCAGGTAAATGATATTGCTCTTGCACTAGTGAAATGGTTACCTAAAGGAGCTAAGTGGCAAAAGAGCCCTGATTGAAATAATCTTTCCTTTTATTATTTTGTTTTTACTGGCTTAACTTGTTGGAGAATGGTAAATTATGATTCTTAAAAAATATTTTATGGCCAGGATAAAGCAGGTCCACTGCAGACTTTCTTTTGGATGCAATGCATTGTCCATGCTGTTGACCTCTGCAACTGCTGAGTTTGTGCAGCTGAGTTTAATCAGTTCCTCATCACCAAAAAAGGAAAAAAAAATCATTTTTACAGTTATTGTTCTAATGTGAGTTAAACTGATGTGAAAATCATTGGCGTTCATTATTTCATTGCTTTGAGCTCAGATCAAATGTTTAAAAAAAAAGTAAAACCTTATTTTTGCAACTTGAGTGCAGTTTTTATGCTTAAGATATATTTTCAGAATGTTACATATCTTGAAACCTCTGTAGCTCGATGCTTCCTACATTTGTAGCAAAATACAGTGAACACCTATATGACTGGGTTTCTTTGTGTGTTTTTGTAACTGTCTTTTTTCACTCCATGTCTTTAAATGATGTTTTGAATCTGTGGCTGTACTTTAACATTGTTTTAGTCTGATAATGAACCTTGTAAGCTTTTTGACTAGTCATGAACAACAATAAATCTATATTGCTGGC
Source organism: Pseudocheirus occidentalis (assembly GCA_028646575.1). NCBI lineage: Eukaryota > Metazoa > Chordata > Mammalia > Diprotodontia > Pseudocheiridae > Pseudocheirus > Pseudocheirus occidentalis. The sequence continues at coordinate 40,184 of JAQQSW010000207.1, forward strand.
ATGAGAGTTCTTAATTTCTTTGTGCTTAGTGATTTTTCATTCTTCTGTGGTTCCATATTTTCTTGAATAGGACTGTGGTGTGAAATGGGCCCTGGATTTTGAGTCAGCAGAACTAGGTTTGAATACTGATTCTCTTACTATCTGTTTAATCTTGGCTTGGTCACTTCAGTTCCCCCAGCCTGAGTTTCCTCGTCAATCAATGAGAATGTTGGACTAGTTTATTTCTAATGTCCCTTTTACTGCAGATATTCAAAGTACACACTTTGTGTTCCCTATTCCTTATATAGGTTCTGCTTTCATACCCAAGTTTGGTACCATGGAGGCTCAACTGCCTTCTCATCTTACAGCATCCATCCACCGTGCTCTATACAAACATTTTTCAAGATTAATTGGAGATAATTTCAGAGACAAGGCACTAAAATTGAGGATAAGGAAAGATATTTTTATGAAAGGTGAGACTTCAAGAAAACCAAGGAAGATGGAGATCAAGTGGCAGAGTCCCAGGCATGGGCACAGCCATCAAAAATTTACCATAGTCAGGAGCTGGGATATCTTATGTAAACAACAGCAGAGGAGGCGATTGTTACTGGATTGCTAAGCGGAGAGGACTGAAGTGTAAGAAGACTGGAAATGAGAAAAGGCAAGTTTATTAAGGGCTTGCTTTAAAAGCCAAATGAGATTTTTATCCTGGAGATAATACCAAGTAGGTAGGTGACATGGTCAAACTTGTTTTTTAGGAAGATCAGTTTGATCCATGAGTGGAGGATGGACTAGAGTGGAGAAAGATGAGTCTGGGAGACCAACCAAAAGCTATTGCAATGGTCCAGGTATGAAATGATAAGAGCCTAAATCAGGGTGGTGGCAGTATCAGAGGACAGAAGGGGGCGCATAAGAGATGTTGCAAAGGGAGAATTGACAGAATTTGGCAATAGATTAAATGATTTCATTGTTATGAGCAATTTTGTCTAACTTAAGTTTTAGAGACTTGCCTGGGGAAAAGACACAAATTGCCATGAAGTCAGAATCCAACATGAACAGGATTTGAACCCAGGTCTTCTTGATTCCAAGGCTGACCTCACCACCTCACAATTCAAAAAAAAAAAATTACAAAACTTTAGTAATTAGACTTTACTAAATACACACACACACACACACACACACACACACACACGGGTTTTAAAAATATATTTCTTTTCATTTAAATATTTTTTTAAATTAAGTAGTATTCCAACTGCTCTGCCTCAAGCAGTGAGCTTAGGAGAATGAGTGATGGTATATTAGTCCTAGAAAGCTTGGCCAGGGAGGCAGTGTCATTAGGGGAGCCAGGTTTCGGTGACTGCTAGAAGATAGGAGTGGGAGGGGAAAAGATTTAGGATGAAGGAATAGGTATTTCAGAGGGGACATGGAAGGGGTGGTGGCAGTTTGTTTAGGACTTCAGGGTGGGAGTGTTTGGGCATGGGAATAAAGAGTAATGTAGTGAATAATGGTGAGTGGGGTTTGGATGATGATCTGCAGGGTTTCAGAATCACTAGGACTAGGATATGTATGAAATGACCAGGTGTGGGAATGTTCGTCATCAAGTGAAAGGTACCACTCCTTTTCCCAGAGGTGACTAGAGGAGAGGCAAGAAACAAGCACATCACAAGATAGAAGGCTAATGGTCAAATGGGAGGCCCATTTCACTACTGCTCTTCCCTTTGATGGCTGAGTATTTGGCAAGAGACTGTGAAGCAGGAGATGAAAATCCAACTCCCCACTGACTTTCCTCATTGTTTTTCCTCAAGGGACAAATGCAGCAGGAGATGGAAGGCCTGAGATCAAACTCTTTGAACTGGAGGCTCTCTACGTCACCTCCAGAGGTCAGGCTTGCAGCAGGAAGTGGAAGCTGACTTGGCAAAGATGGAAGTCACACCCCAGTGCTCCAGCAGCCTTGCTTCAGGGGATAAACTCAGCAGCTAGTGGAAAGCATGTAGTTAGAGGAGTTAGACAAATTCAGTTTTACATTCATAGAAACCTATGGGTGGCTGTCTCTAAAATGGATTAGCATCTTCAGAAGAGCTAGCTAGAAAATCAGTCACTTGACTGCCCATTCTATTTATAGCTTTGTTTTGTTTCCCACAGTTGAATCCTCCTTAATATATAGTATTCAGTAGTACTGTTCTTTACCTTAGGCTTTTCTGATATTTAAATAAGAGGGCATCAAATTGCAAAAACTTCTACAGATGTTTATTGTAATCCATATTATTTGAAAATGGGCTACTGAAACTTTGCTGGGACCATTTTGTAGTCTAACTGAAGTTCTACAGTCTTTATATGTTTTCTCTGGAAAACACTCTTAGTGATTTTACCTTTAGCTATATTCATATTCATAGAAATAATTTCCTATCATAAACATGTCTTAATATAGAAGGCAATGCTAGACAAGGTAGAGAATTTTGTAAAAAGCTTTGGTCACAAGAAATGAGAACATGGTGCATTTAACCCAGGATTCTGTTTGATATCTCAAAAAATGTTTTATGGGGGAGACCATGGTTGTTCCCCCAGATTACCTCAAAATGTTAAGAATGCTCCAAATTTTCCTAATTTCCTTTAAAAATATTGCTAACAATTAAAAAACAAACAACGGGTGGCTAGGTAGCGCATTGAATAGAGCACCAGCCCTGGAGTCAGGAGGACCAGAGTTCAAATTCAGCCTTAGACAACATAAAAACTAGCCGTGTGACCTTGGGCAAGTCACTTAAGCACAATTGCCCTCCAAAAAGCAAAAAAATATATATATATTGCTAACTTTTCCTTGATACTATCATCCTTTCTGAATGCATCTCTCCCCTACCAACCCATTCCTTTCAATAAAGAATAGTGATAAGTAAATTAAAAAAAAAAAGAAAGGGGGGGAAGGTTTTGGGGGTGATGTTTAGCAAAACTAAGCAACACATTGATTCTTACTTTGGCCAGCACAATCTAGGCCTAGCTACCAGTTGAGGAAAATAAAGAGAAAGTGAGAAAAAGCTTGCAGCTGATTAAACAAAAGAGACAGATGGGAATGTATTTCATAGTCTTGTTTATTGCAGAGCTATTTCATGCAGAGCCAAGGATACAAGAAAATCATAGAGCTTATATTCCTTATTTCAGGGGTGATTACTTGACTTGGGTCTTGCCTTTCCCCCAGCCTCAGCCCAAGGCTCATCAGTCATCAAGATCTTTATCCTAAAATGGGGCACAATAGAACTGGAGTCCTAATGAGGACTTGCAAATTAATTTTCAGTACATTCTTTAGATATTCACGAAACCAATGAGAGCATCCACCCAATAAGATTATACTATCCTTGCATATCTGCCTAATGACCTTGTAGAAGTGGGGAGCTAGTGTGCCAGGACCCCAGAAAGTCTTGGCCCCCAACGGATTCTGACATAATATGTTCCATACCTCTAGAGTGCTGCTACCTGTGCAAAGAAGGGAAGGGCTATGTTTTCTCTGGGAACTGTTTCAGTCACTAATTATACAGCATCCAGTTTTTGTTGTTTGCATTCACTTTGTCACTGTACAGCAATTGTTTTTCTTATTAAGATTATTCCACTCTTCATTAGTTCATATAAGTCTTCCCAGGCTTAGAAGGAATTCTTCATATTCATCATTTTTTATGGCACAGTAATATTACATTTCATTCATGTACCATGATTTGTTGAGCAATTCTCCAATCTATAAGCATCTGCTGTGCTTACAATTCCTTGCTACTACACCAAAAAAAAAAAAAGTAGGGGGTAGGGAAGAAATGGCTGCTATGAATAATCTGGTGTATATGGAACCTTTCTGCCTTTGACTTCCTTGGGGTGTATGCCTAGAAGTGAGATCTCTGGGGCAAGGGATATAAACATTGTAGTTATTCTTTTTTTTTTTTAAGCATAATTACAAATTGTTTTTGAGAGTGGTTGGATGAATTCCTAGTTTCCCTAAGAGCATATTAGTGTGTCTGTCTTCCTGTAGTACTTACAAATTTTTTCCAGTTTTACTGCATGTGAAGTAAACTCTCACAGTTGTTTTTATTTGCACCTGAATTTCTTTGAATAAACTAGAGGCAGTGTACCATATTGCATAAAATGCTGAACTTTGAGAAAGGAAGACCTGAATTCAAATAGCATTTCATTGACTTGCCAGCTCTGTGATCCTAGGCAACTTAATCCACCTTAATTCATCTTTATAAAATGAAGGTATTGGACTACATGGCCCCTAAGTTCCTTTCCAGCTCCAAATCAGGGATCCTATTACAGGTCTGTTATTCAGGACTTTGTCAAAGATCTTCAAATTTATGTATTGTACTGCTTGTGCTCTCTCCCTCTCCCTCTCTATCTTACTCTCTCTCTCTCTCTCTCTCTCTCTCTCTCTCTCTCTCTCTTTCTCTCTCTCTCTCTATATATAGATAGATAGATGCACACTATATGTACTATATATATAATATATATAATTATATATATATATATATATATTTTTTGCTTTTTGGAGGGGGTAAGGCAAGGCAGTTGGGGTTAAGTGACTTGCCCAAGGTCTTAGGGCTAGTAAGTGTGTCAAGTGTCTGAGATGAAATTTGAATTCAGGTCCTTCTGACTCCAGGACTAGTGCTCTATTCACTGCGCCACCTAGCCACCCCCACTTATACTGTATTAAATAAGCTTATAAGCTACTGTGTAAAAATAGCATCTCCTTTTATTTGTTGTAAAACCAACCCTTTAAGACCCTGAATTTTTCCCTGGTTTTAGTAGTATAGAATTTGACAGACAAGCATATATGTACATTTCATGATTTTAGAGGTATTGAGCATGTCTTCCCTGGAATGTATTTACAGATTGAGAAAGCCTAATATTTTTCAGGGTTATTTTAGACTCCATTCAGCTGGTGGATGAGGAAACAGATAATCATATTTTTTACATAGTTATAGGTTCCTATAATTTTTGAGCACTATATTTGTGAAAGTTCTTAAAGTATCAGTCAGTCCTCTCTGGTCTTATCCCTAGCTCTTCAAGTATTCAAAAGAAATATGGATGCTGGGGCGGCTAGGTAGCACAGTGAATAGAGCACTGGCCCTGGAGTCAGGAGAACCTGAATTCAAATGTGGCCTCAGACACTTAACACTTAACTAGCTGGGCAAGTCACTTAACCCCAATTGCCCTGCCCTTCCCCCTCCAAAAAAAAAATGCAAATGCCAAGGTCAATTCTAGGTAGACAGAGGTTAGTATGACTCACTGACATTCACATAATAAAGTAGATATTGATACTTTTGTTCCCCTGCTAATATGTGTATCAGCAAGCACCCTAGCATACCAAGGGTGGCTACTAGCACAGGTCCTTAGATCTGCTTTTCTAAAGTAAAACAATTCAAAAAGAGCTAACAGTCTTACTTTAATCAGTCAAACATATGTCATTTACCTAGTTTAGGGGAAAAAAGTCAGCACCCTGAACTTCAGAGATTACAAGCAGAAGTTACAAGCAGACAAAGAAACACATCAGCAGACGGCTGCCGTCTGACCATTACATTCATACCTAGTCAGTTACCAGAGAGGGAAGCACCAACATCTGGGTTTTCAAAGCTGGGGGGCTCAATGGCTTCCCAGAGTCTCTTCTGGCCAAATCACACAGCTCTTCTCAAAGTGAGCCCCAAAACAAAACCTCTCATTAGCATATATATAACCTTCTCCTGGATCAGAGAATGTCACAACCTTCTTGACCCACTGCCCAATCACAAAGTAACAAGGTGTGGGCATTCCTGAAGAACAAGCCTCTTGCCACAGGCTCCATGTGACCACATTTAGCCCATTGGGAGCTAGAGTATACTTTCAGGGAAGGTTCTCAGAGCCACTTACGCCTATCAAAGGGCCTAGGGGCAGGGAAGATCTTAAGATTCCCATAACAATATAAAAGCACAATAAGATAAAAGCTAGATTCTTTATGGGTTTTCCACTTTGTGAGATAAAATCCAACTTAATTTCAATATAATCATAAATTTATATTTGATTGTGCATTATATAGGGTGCTTGGTTACCAAAATTAAATGATACCAAAATTAAGGCAAAATTATATCCTACATATATGGAAATTATAAAGATAATCAGGGCATCAAAACAGGTATTAAGCAAGTTTAAGGAAAGTTTATAGTTGAGCTAAAAGTTAATTCAGCAAGGTAAGATAACAGCCAAAATTTCTTTCTTTTTAAATTTTTTATTTGTTTTGTTGTTTACGTTATTCATTTTCATGAGATTTTTGAACTACAAATTTTCTCCCCATCTTTCCCCTACCCCAATCCCCAAACAGCAATCCCACTGTAAAGCCCCTCCCCTGATATGCTCTCCAACTTTCTGGTAGGGCAGGGAGGGTCTCCCTACCCCAGCCCCTGTATATTTTAATTCCTAGTTGCAGGTATTGCAGAGCTTTAAAATCTAGACTCTTTCAGTTCCTCCCTTGTCACCCACCCCCACTGGAAGGACACGCAATTCAATACAGGCTGTAGATGTGTGATTATACAAGACATCTTCATAGTGGACATATTGTGACAGTGATCATATGTCCCTCCTTCCTATCCCTCCCCCCCTTGTTCTGTTCTCTACCCTGTCCCTTTACTGAAGTGTGTGC
>JAQQSW010000207.1:47305-68606 GCA_028646575.1 Pseudocheirus occidentalis
AATATATTAAGACTAGGAATGTAAGGATATTACTGAAATTCTGACATTACAAGGATGATTTAATACGGGAGTGGCAGTTCATATTACATTTGATATCAACAATTTCTGCCATATAAACAATAATATTAATAGTTTTGTCAGTAGCCATATTTGTCCCAGAAATGAGGAAACTGTAGTGGCCTCAGGTTGTGACCAGTAGAGAAAAGAAAGTAAATATGAAGCGGAGCATGTGTTCTGAGCTCCCTACTGTGAGAATGGAAATAACAATAATGATAATGACAATAATAGTATTTATATAGTGTGTTAAGGTTTGCAGATCACTTTAAAATACCTCATTTTGTCCTCACAACTCCTCCATGCTGGATCAGCTTGTGTAATTTTTATCCACGTCCTCTTGAAAGCTTACCCCAGGGGGTCCAAACAATGTTTTGGAGGCTATCCTCTGTTTCTCCCCACATTGGAAAGTATCAGTGAAGCTTTATGACTATCCACTTGTCATCCCTCATTCTTACTATATTTTTACTATACAACTAGGATCTCATATAATTCTTCAGTGACATCCTTTGTCTTTGAAGTTCCTCCTTGATTATATGTTGCAGCATGTTCATGTACAAGATGAACCTTCCAGTTTCCCTCAGATGCTCATATTTAGTTTCTAGGCAATGGTGTTCTAGGTCTCACTGAAATACAGCAAGACTGGTAAAAGATTATATGGAAAAGATGAGCCTTGGGGGGGCGGAGCCAAGATGGCAGCATAGAAGCAACAAGATTTCACAGCTCCCATGTAGCCACCTCAAATACCCATAAAATATGACTCTAAACAATTTTAGCGTTCCAAAACTCACACAAAAATACAGAAAAACATATGTCCCACTGAAGGCAGCTCAGCAGGAAGGGCTCATCACAGTGCTGAGAGCCAAAACCAGCCTATCCTGAAACTGCGGCTTGGCCCCAGGGTAGCCAGGACAAGCCGCAGCTGGAGCCTTCAGGAGAATACTGTGGAAACACAATTAGGATAACCCAGGATCTGGCAGCTTCTACATTAAGGGATCGAAGGGCCTGAAAAATGATATTCCAGAGATCAAGGGAGCTGGGATTAAAACCAAGAATCACCTACCCAGCAAAACTGAGTATAATGTTCCAAGGGAAAATAGAGTCATTCACTGAGGTGGAGGACTTTCAAGCATTCTTGCTGAAAAAACCAGAACTGAAAAGAAAATTTGACACTCAAATACAAGAAGCATGAGAAGGTAAACATGCAAAAGAAATCATAAGGAACTTATCAAAGTTGAACTATTTACATGCCAACATCTAAAAACAATAATTGTAACTTATGAAACTTTTCCCAGTAAGAGGATAGGTGGAAAACGTATATATACATATATATACATATGTCTATGTAGGATAATTTATATATGTGTATGAACACATATCTGAGCACATGTATATTATGTGCACATAGAGGGCACAGGATCAATTGATTAGGAAGAGACGACACTTTGAAAGGTGAAACTCTGAGGTGGAAGAGGATTAGAATGAGAGGAGACAGGGAGAAACAGAATGGGGTTAATCATCTCATATAGAAAAGGCAAGGGACAATTGTTACAATGGAGGGGAAGAATGGGAAAGCAAAAGGGAAAAGGTCAACTTTACTCTCATTGAATTTGGCTTAGGGAAGGAATGACATAAACTCTAAACTGGGTATCTTGCCACACAGGACAGTAGGGTTTTGAGAGGTAGGATGATGGAGGGGAGGTTAGGGTAGGGGGGAGGCTTGCTGGAAGTACACATTTCTGTAAAGGGACAGGGACAGGGTAGAGAATAGAACAAGGGGGGAGGAGGAGGGACAGGAAGGAGGGACATATAAGCAGTCTCTCACAATATGCCCACTTTGGAGATGTTCCTCATAATTACACATATACATCCTGTATTGAAGTGCTTGTCCTTCCAGTGGGGGTGGGTGACGAGGGAGGAAGGGAAAGAATATAGAGCTTAAAGTTCTATAATCAAATGTTTAAAATATATATGTATATATAATTATTATTATTATTAACTACATCCAGCTGGGAATTAAGATGTACAGGCACTGTGGTAGGGAGATCCATCCTGCCCTACAGGAAAGTCAGAGGGGTGATGGGGAAGGAGATAGGAGAGGGCAGGTTGGGGAGGGGTTATACAGTGAGATAGGGCCGTTTTGAGGTGTTGGGTAGAGGAAAGATGAAAATTTGTAACTCAAAATCTCGTGGAAATGAATGATGTAAATAAGAAAATTAATTAATATTAAGAAAGAAGGAAACAAACAAAGAAACAAAGAAACAAACAAACAAACAAAGACGAGCCTTTACTGTCATGGGAAGCTTAGGTTCAGTGAAAGTAGTCTTCAATTCCCCAAATGCAATCCAGGTCACTTTCCTCTTCCTTTTCAACTCTGGACCAGGTACATTGTCCATCATCTTGTCTGTCTCCTATGTACATACTATTGGACAAGCTCAATTCCAATGGATGAGTGAAATCTCGTGAATATATATATATATATATATATATATATATATATATATGTATATAGGCTCACCACCTCAATGTAATCCTTGACTCCTCCCTATCCCTCACATCCTATATCCAATCCATTACAGGATCTGTCAGTTTTTACCTTTGTATCATTCCCCTTTCTTTCCTCTGACATTGTTACTGCTCTGGCAAAGGCTTTCTATTGTGTCACGCTTACACTGTTGCAATATGCTCTGCCTGCCTTGAGTCTCTTCCCACTCCAATTCATCTTCCATTCAGTCACCAAAATGATTTTCCTAAAACTCAAGTCTGACCATGTCATCCATTCACTCAAGAAATTCCAGTGCTTCCCTGTTTGCCTCCAGCAAATACAAAATCTCTGGTGTTCAAAGGCTTTCATACCCTAGCCCCTTCTGCCTTTTCTTTCTTTTTCTACCTTACTCCCTGTCATGTACCCTTCAATCCAGTGTCTCTAGCCTCCTTGCTGTTCCAAGAACAAGATGCTCAGTCACTCAGGTGAACAAGACTTTCAATCTCGTTTCTGGGCATTTTTTCCACTTGTCCCCCATGCCTAGAACGTTCTTCCTCCTCATCTATGCTTCCTGGCTTCCCTCTTTTCTGGCTTCCTTTTAAGTCACAACAAAAATCTCATTTTCTTCTGGAAATCTTTCCCAACCTTTCTTAATTCTAGTGGTTTCCCTCTGTGAATGATTAAACATTACTACTACTATTATTTTGTTGTTCAGTCTAGTTGGATGTAAGTTGTGATCCCATTGGGGTTTTCTTGACAAAGATACTGGAGTAGTTTGCCATTTCCTTCTCCAGCTCATTTTACAGATAAGGAAACTGAGGCAAACAGGGTTAAGGGACTTGCCCAAGATCAAATAGCCAATAAGTGTCTGAGACCAGATTTGAAATCAGGAAAATGAGGTTTCCTCACTATCCACTGTACCATCTAGCTACCCCAGATTACTAAATACTACTGAAATGAGTAAGACCTAGTTAAGTAGAAATCTCAGTGAAATAGTCTGATATTCTGTAAAATTAAAGAAATCAAATAAGCCCTGAATACCCATGCTGAACCAGGAACTAGCAGGCTCAGAAATTAGCAGGCCAAAATTGGGAATTAACCCAAGATAGAGCCAGTGTTAGACAGAAGAATGCACTCAAGTCTTGTTGTTTTCTTTTCCTATGTACCTGAAATTCATTCTCATGACAGACCCCTTATTCACAATTGTGCTTAGCTCTTTGGCCATAAGACTAAGCTAAGTTCCCATGTCCAAATATTAATTGATCTATCCTAAGGTAATTGTAATCTCTGGTTCCCACGTCTAAATTCTTGATTGATCAGCACAGAGGAAATTACAAACCCCTGGTTTACTTCATCCATCAGAAAGGAGTTTACACTCCCCTAACTACAAAGAACAAATCCCTGTGCCTGGTTTTCTTCTGTAATCAATCTGTAATCAATTGACAATGGGACTACATGGTATAAAAGGGGTCTGCATGGTTGGATCAGGGCTGGCTCTCTGTTTCTTTCTGATTGGCATGTGAGACTCAGTCGCCTTGGCTAAATTAATTTTCTATTAAAGCTTATTAAAACTTTTAATTGGATTCTGTGGTCACTCTGTTAAAACTCACTAATTTCTACTTGGGTCATAACACTACTACTACTACTAATAATAACCAACATATAATGCTAGGTACCATGCTGAGCACTTTATAACTATTATCTCATTTGATCCTCAAAACAACTTTGGGAAGTAGGTTGTTATTATTATGTCAATTTTATAGATGAGGAAACTGAGGTAAATAGAAGTTAAGTGACTTGTCCAGGGTCGCACAGCTGGGAAATATCTGAGACTGGATTTGAATTCAGATCTTTCCAACGCCAGGCACAGTGCTCTATCCACTGTGCCACTAATCTGCCAAATATTTCCTATTTATCCTATATATATAGATTATTTGTACATATTTGCTTCCTTCTTGTCTCTCTCTCATTAGATTGTGAGCTCCTTGAGGACAGGGATTTTTTTTGTCTCTTTTTTAAACCTAGCACTTGTATGTTACATGTGCCTGACACAAATAGGTGTTTAATAAATGTTTATCGACTGATTGATGGACTATTGGGTAGGAGAGTGACATGGTTGGGCTATATTTTAAGAAAATGACATGGCCCCAGACTGTTACGCTCTCCATCCACTGCCTCTCAGTAAAGATACCTGCATCACCATCTCAGAATGGCCAACAGGGGACCTGCTTACAGACTGAGCCAGGAGGTACCACAAAAAATTGAGAAGCAGTATGATGCTGATCTGGAGCAGATTCTCATTCAGTAGATTACCATACAATGCTACAGGGATGTCAGGTGGCCCCAGCCTGGGAGAGAGAATTTCCAAAACTGGTTCAAAGATGGCACAATGCTGTGTGTGCTCATCAATGGGTTATACCCTGAAGGCCAGAGCCTAGTAAAGAAGATCCAGGCTGCAGGCATGGCCTTCAAACAGATGGAACAGATTTCTCAGTTCCTGCAGGTGGCAGAGCGCTACAGCATCAATGCCACAGATATCTTCCAAACTGTGGACCTCTGGGAAGGAAAAAATATGGCATGTGTGCAGTGGACATTGATGAACTTGGGTGGGCTGGCAGTGGCTCGGGGTGATGGGTTCTTCTCTGGAGATCCTAACTGGTTCCCTAAGAAGTCCAAGGAAAATCCCTGAAATTTCACTGATAACCAACTGCAGGAGGGTAAGAATGTCATCGGGCTGCAGATGGGCACCATCCGTGGGACCTCTCAGGCAGGCATGACTGGATATGAGATGCCATGCCAGATCCTCTGATCACCACTCTTCCTCACCCTCCTTTGAATGGTTAATATATTTCTAGCAGTGACATTCCTAGGAAGCCCGTGGAACTCTCAAGCCCCTTCTGTTCCAGCTCTTCCTCTTCCCTGCCTACTCCTATCCATTGGTGGTACTACTTCTCCTGTTGTGCCTACAGGTGCTGAGCAATGCCTTCTCACCTTGAATTGACTGTATACATACCCTGTCCTCCAAATCAGCAAAACTGGACCGACCACCCCATCCTCCCTACTCCTGGACCCAAACTGGGGGGTGCTGACCCCTTCAACATTCCTGTTCATTCTCCCACCCTGATTTATCCTCTCATTTGGGAATTTTGCACCCATATAGCCATTCTTTAGGCCAGGGTTCAGGGCACTGCCTTGAAAGTAGCTGACATAGGACCAGTTTCTCTTCTACAAGGTTTTTCTTCCTGCTTCCTCCACCTCCAGCCTTGCTACTGAGGGGACTTAATTTATAGGGAGGGGCCTATGGTGGCTGCTGTCCTGGCCACAGCTGGACTTTGAAAGCCACACATCTTCCAAGTACTACTCCTGGACTGTACATTCATTTAGTCAGTCAAAGTCTCTTTTCTCAAATGGAGATGAGTTTCCAGTCATAAACAAAGTACATTCATTTGATCAGTCACAGAGAACAAAAAGTCAAAAGTTTCCCACCCCTGGATCACAAATGAATTACAATACCATTCATTAACATGAAGAACTTTCCTCAAAAGGGGCAATGGAGAGCATGAAAGGCCATCCACCTTTAAGGTACAACAAGGTTAAAATATCATCACAGCATTGAATACTCAAGGAGAGGTCCTTTCTTCATCTTGACACGATGCAAATTCTCAGAAATCTCTGTTTCTGGGGAGACAAAGCTTAACAAAGCCACAAGATACATTGCCAATGTCCTCATCAATCCATTCTCTGTCTGCATAACAGTCCCAGAACCCCTGAAAACATCAGCAAGACCCTCTTCCAGGATTTCTGTACACATACAACAACAACAAAAAATCCTTCTTCAGGGTTTCTGAACCAACAGCAAGGTTCCAGCACTTCTGGGAAAATAGCACTGTCCTTCACCAGCAAATGAATTTGGCAAAACAACATCAAAACAGACAGAAAAAACACCAGCATCACAGTCATGCTTCCTTAGTTCTTGGCAGCTCTGGATGGCAGCTCTCAAAAGTCCTGGGCAGCTCCAACTGGCCCTCAGCAGTCTCTCAGCAACTCTGGCCTCCAGCAATTCTCCTCTCTCTTTGCCTCCATGATACTGCTTCCCAAAAGTCCTTCTGGCCTCCTCTGCTTGGGCCTTCTCTTTGCTCATGCCTCTCTCTAAATCCATGGCACCAGCTCCTCCCAGTTCAGCCATCTCTCTTAACATCAACAAGTCCATTCCACAAGTGGGATTCACAAGCTCTGGGTTTCAACACTCAACCTGAAAAACAAACCAATACAGGGGGATCTTTAAATTCTATTACCATTACGCTCTTCTAGACCACCCCTAGATTCCTTTCACAATCTTTCCATATATAAGCTCCCTCTTGCCTCCATGAAGGAGCCAAGAATTATCTAGTGCAGGCCAACTCTGTGTCAAAAGATTCTGGCCTACTTGTCCAGTGTAAGTGTCACAGATAACAAGGCTCCTTAAGAGTCTACCCATTATGGCAAATGTTTAATAAACTTTGCTTTTCTTTGACTGAGAGAAGGCTTGAGTTGAATTCATTTGGCAGGACCCAGAGTATTGGTATTTTGGGGTCTTGTGCACCCCTAACCCTAGACCTCAACGTTTTATGGTTCCCTGACCTCTACAATGATTGGGATTTGACTCTCACCACTGAGGCACCGATGAGGTATAGGTTCTGGGACCCCCCCCCCTTGAATCTTCGAGGTACATGCTCTGGGAAACCCCTTGAAGTCTGATTGAATCTTCTCACTTGAGGCATTTGCTGAGACCATAAGTATTTCATTGTGGCTGGGCCCAAACCTCTGTTACTAGCCTGGCCCTCCATTGTTCATCTGCTTTCCACCCTGGAGCCTATCAAAGTATCAATTCACCCTTGCATTGACCTCATTAACTCCTCCTCTGGACCATCCCTAGAGTCCTCTGTATATAAGAATCCCATCTCCCCTCTGTGTGTGAGAGCACCACAGAATGCCCTAGTACAGACTTACTCTGTCCTGCTTGCCCAAAGCAAGTATCACAGATACCTAGGCTCCTTAAGAGTCTACTCAATATGGTGAACTTGAACTTTCAATAAACTTTGTTTTTCTTTGGCTGAGAAGACTTGAGTAGAATTCTTTCGGCAGGACCTGGCATGTTGGTATTTTGGGGTCGCAGGCAACCCTAACCCTCTTTGGGTAAACTTCTTCAGCAACGCCAGGGTTTGATTCCCAGTCAGGGAACCACACAATTGTAGAGGAGTCAAATGAGGTCAGACTCCAGTAGTGAGAGATTAAGAGTGGAGAGTAGCTGGCTACCTGGAGATGACAGACAGTGGAGGGCCAGGCTAGCTTAAAGCTGTGTAGATATTTTGGGAGGATCAAGAGCAGGGGCTAGCTGTTCAGTGGAGGGCTAGGCTTGTAACAAGAGATTTGGGCCAAGCTGTAATGAAAGGCTTATGGCCTCAGGCAAATGCCTCAAGTGGGAAGATTCAGGGGGAGCTTAAGGGGGTTCCCAGAGCCTGTACCTCATCAGCATGATCTCTTCTCCTGCACTTCAAGTCCTAGCTATACTGGTCCACTAAGACAGTCCATCTCTTACCTCTGTGGTTTTTTTATATGCTGTTTGCAGTATAGAATGTACTCCATTCTCACCTCCACCCTTTTGAAATCCCTAGATCCCTTCAAGGCTTAGTTTAAATGTCAAAGAACAGGAAGACTTTTCCAACTTCCCACTATTGATTCTCACTGACTCTCAACCAGAGTTGTGTTGTATATACTCATCTATGTACATTTTACTTTAGTAGAATATGAACTCCTTGAGGGCAGGATCTGTTGGATTTTTTTGTTTTTGTTTTTTGTTTTTGTATCCTAGTGCCTAGCACCTGTCTTATGTGGATTTAAAATGTTTGTTGAGGACAAGAGAATTAAATAAAACAGAACATAAAATGCTTTGAAATGAGAAATCAAGAGGATTAGAACTTGAACTGGCTTCTTATGAAGAGGGTGCCCAAAGAGGGTTAGAGCTGCCTGAGACCCCAAAATACCAACATGCCGGGTCTTGCTGAAAGAATTCCACTCAAGTCTTCTCAACCAAAGAAAAAGTAAAGTTTATTGAAAGTTCAAGTTCACCATGTGAGGTGCTAGGCCATTTCACAGTGCTCTCACAGAGCAAGTCTTTGTGCTAGGGCATTCTAAGGCACTCTCACACCACATGAAGGGAAGATGGGGTTCTATATACAAAAAGGTTGTGAGAGGAATCTAGGGGTAGTCCAGAGGAGGAGACTGGGGAGGGTCTTCAGGAGGAGTCAGATGAGGTCAGACTCCAGTAGGGAGGGTCTTCATGAGTCAAGATGAGGTCAGACTCCAACAATGAGTGGTTAAGGGTGGGAAGTTGCTGGAGGCTACCTGGAGACCATAGACAATGGTGGGCCAGGCCAGTTCAAGGGTGGGAACAGGAACATTAAGGGTGGAAAACTATTGGAACAAAGGGGGCTAAAGACTTGGGCATAGCCACAACTTAAGGCTCATGACCACAGGCAAATGTCTTCCCTGGAAAGGTTTACTTTCCCAGAGCCTTGATTCTTGCTTGATTCCCAGAATCAAGGAGAGCTCAAAAAGAGGGGAGGGGGGGAAGTCCCAGAGCCTATACCTCATCACTTACACCCCAGTAAGATCATTTATTGCTATATTTTAATTATTATTGATTCTTGCATATCTAGCATTGAAGTTTTACTGTTGGACCTACAGGGCTTAGAGCACTGTTTCACTTCCTATTCTATATCCAATGAAGCATGTAGTTTGGACCTAAGTAGGGCTTGGGTTAGTCAGCCTCTAATTAGGAAGGATTAGGCCCTGTTTTCTCGTGTTGCTTAGCCCTTAGTTCCCCACTCTGGTATCCCAGAAAATTTAGTAAATTTCATTATGACTTACAAGTCAAGGGGGTTTTCACGAAGGGAAGAAGTAAAATAAGTATTCATTGTACAATATAAATCAGATATGAGACAAGTAATTTATTCACACACATTATAAGTATACATAAACAGACTCAATAAATTAATGGAATTCAACAACTATAAAAAGATATGAAAGCATTATTGTAATATTCAGAGAAACTAATATTTAAACCTCATCAGAACACTTCCTAATTTGGCCTTTATATTTTAACTCTGTACTGTCAAAATGCTCCATTGGTAACATAGCCAAACTTGAGCCAGCCTTCTTGTCTGTGGTCATCTTTTTGATGCAAAAGTATCCCCTGCTATTAGTCATCTCCTTTGGCTACTGCAACAAGTTGCTTTTCTTACTGGTCCCAAGATTTTCTTACCCTCTAAACTCACAAGGTTACCCCTGGACATATCAGTCTCAAAGTTTGTTAGTCATCTCCTCCAGAAAGGAAACACAAAAGAACAAACACAAAAAGAGGATTAGAGTCTGGGCAGGGTATGTCCTAAGGGTCTGGCTTACTGGTGGAACTAGGAGTAGCTATAGAGCATGTTTCATTGAAGGGAAAGGCCCCACTACATAGTTCTTATTCAGATGCATTAAGTAACTTATAACTGTACCTCTTCTTACACAGTAGGATAAAATGTGCGTTTTTCATTTAAAAGTAGAAAGACCTACTTAGGAAAAACAACAACATTATTTCACACTTGGAAACAAGTAAACATAAATTAAGTCAACTGCAATTCTTCCCTTTCCCCCTCCTCTCCCTACAGCATTAGAATACTCGAGAAGAATTGTGTGGGCTAATTAGTACATTTGCAAATACAGCAAAATCTCAGTTAGGAGGAATGGAGCCTCAAAAAGAATTTTGCCTTGAATGAGAAAGAACCACATAAAAGCAAGAATATTTCAAATGATCAGTTTCTGTGGTATATCCCAAGGTCAGTATGGAATCAGCCAATTTCTGTAAAAAAATACTTTCTCGGCCTCCACCTAGAGTTCTATACAAAATCATGCCCCCAAGGCCCTGTGGTCAGAGCGTCCTTCGACAAAGAAAGGTTTAATCATCTTCATTGCATATGAGTGATGTGACATTTTAGAAAAGTTTTCTGCTACAGTTGAGAACAAAAAAGGCTTTCTGGTGATCCATTATCTACAAAATTAAATTATGCATTCTCTGGGCCTGACAATTAATTGAGGACTAAGTGTTTTGCCTTGAAAAGAGGTAAACTGTGTAGCATGGAATCCTGGATAAGATGAAATCCTTTAAGACTATAAGTTTCATGTGAGAGATGTAAGTTTCATGGAGGCATAGAGAGACAGACATAGACAGACAGACTGACAGAAACAGAGAGAGAGGGAGAGAAACAGACATAGAGACAGAGATAGAGATACATAAAGAGAGAGAAACAGAGACACAGACACAGAGAGAAACAGAGAGGGAGGAAGGAAGACAGGAAGAGAGGAAAAGAGAAAGTAGGTGAGAGGGGGAAAAAGTGAGGGAGAAGATAGATTTAGAGCTAGAAGAGACCATAGGGAGCATAGTCATTAACCCCCTCAGACTACAGATGAAGAAACTAAAATCTAGAGAGAAATACTTTGCATAAGGTTACCATCCTCCCTCTCCTCCTACATCACCTCCGCTCCCAAATTTTCAGCTCTCTTCTTTAGTTTTTTCCCCCCCAGTAGATTATAAACTCCGGGAGGGCAGGGACTTCTCTTTTTTGGTACCTCTATCAGGTGTTTGTCATCCGAGCTGGACACATTTTAGGTGCTTAATAAATGCTAATTGACTATGATTACGATTGTAAATATGATTAAGTAGAGGAAATGAGAGATGAATCCAGATAAATGAGTAAATAAAACATTTATTAAGCACTTACCATGGGCAACGCACTGTGCTGAGGGCTGAGGATATGAACAGAAAAGCAAGACTGTCTGCTCTCAAGGAGCTCACATTCTAATGGGGGGCACAACCTATGAGAGGCTTCAAGTAAGATGGTCCCATGGTACAGTAAACAATCAGAAGTTAATTCATTTCTTTTATGTCATTTCCACTTTAAAAATCCTATTTGTTTCTGACAATTGAAGCAGCGTCAAGGACTTTGGAGAAAAGATTTTCTTTGCTGGGTCTTCAGCAGCTATGGCTGTAGAACCTGCAGTGGCACTTGAGCTGTTTCTTTTTCTTTTTTTAAACATATTTTTCATTAATTTTGTAAAATTACAAACATCAAGGGGCAGCTAGGTGGCGCAGTGAATAGAGCACTGGCCCTGGAGTCAGGAGGACCTGAGTTCAAATCCAACCTCAGAAACTTGACACACTAGCCTTGTGACTTTGGGCAAATAACTTAATCCCAATTGCCCTCCAAAAAGCAAAAAAATAAAAATAAAAATAAAAAATTACAAACATTAACTTGTTAATTTTTTAATTTTTAGTACTTTATTTTCCTCCAATTACATGTAAAAGTAATTTTTAACATTCATTGTTTTGTTTTTTTTAAGTTTTGAGTTCTAAATTCTATCCCTTCCTCCCTCTCTCCCTTCCCTGAGATGATAAGCCATCTGATATGGATTATACATGTGCAATCATGTAAAACATTTCCCATAGTAATCATTTTGTGGAAGAAAACCAATGAAGGAAGGGAGGAAGAGAGAGAAAGGAGGAGGGAGAGGGAGAGAGATGGGGAGAAAGGCTTTGATTTGTATTCGGTGGCCATCATTTCTTTCTCTGGAGATGGATTCTTCTTCCTGATTCCTTTGGGATATCTTGGATCATTGTATGGCTGAGAATAGTTAAGTAATTCACAACTGTCCATCATACAATATTGTTATTACTATGTACAATCTTCTGCTGGTTCTACTCACTTTATTCTGTATCATTTCATGTAAATCTTTCTAGGTTTTTCTGAAATCATTGTGCTCACCCTTTCTTATAGCACAACAATATTCCATTATAATTGTATGCTATAGCTTGTTCAGCCATTCCCCAATTGATTGGCGTCCCTTCAGTTTCCAATTCTTATTGTTATTTAAAAAAAACATTTAATAAAAACATTCATTTTAAAAAATTTTGAATTCCAAATTCTCTCCCTTCCTCCTGCTCCTGCTCCTCCCTCACCCCCTGAGAAGGCAAGCAATATGAGACCTATTATACATGTGAAGCCATACAAGACATAGTTCCATAGCAGCCATGTTGTAAACATACACATACACATACATACAAACACATGCCATATACATATAAACAAGAAAAATAAAGAAAGTTTTAAAGAAGTATGCTTCAATCTGCACTTAGCATTTATCAGTTCTTTCTCTGAAGGTGGGTAGCATTTTCCATCAGAAGTCCTTTGGAATTGCCTTGGATCACTGTCTTGATCAGAGTGCCTAAGTCTTTTGCAATATATCATCCTTGCAATGTTACTCTTAGTGTGTGCAGTATACTCCTGGTTCTGCTAACTTCACTTTGCATCAGTTCATACAAAGTTTCCCAAGTTTCTCTGAGACCATGTTGCAGTTGAATTGTTTCCAGGTCACATCTCTACAGAAAATGTTTACTAGGATGATGATGGCTGAGGACACTGGGCTAGAAGCAATATTACTCTTGGTTTCAGGATTCTGGGCCCTTTCCTTCAAATTCTTAAGGATGATGGTGGTCAAGGTGACTGTGGTTTGACTTGCTTGACACATTCTGTCTCCTATCTCTTTAGGAGCATGATTTATTGCTTCAGAAGGTTAGTTTGCCTGAACTGTATATGACAATTGATTGAGAATTGGTGAGTGTGTCTGGTCCTTTCTCCAAAAGAGTTGTTTTTCCTGATGATGCTATGAGGGCTCTTGAAGTAGGCCTGTGTGGGAAGTGGGGAGGGGGAGAGACAGTGTTGCTGCTCCCTGAGCTCCTGAGCCTATCTACCTATGTGGCAGTTGGTCAGAAGTTATTGCTGGTGGTAATAACAAAAATGGACCCCCTCTCCATAATATAATCTCCTCTCATTGATGAGACTGAGCTGGTGATTTGGAGGTCTATTCTCAAGGTTTTTGGGTTCAGGATCTTGGGCTGTCTTCCTCAGGGTCTAAGGAGAGATGATGGGTAAGGTGATTGTGGTGCTTTGACTTACCTGGCACTTGCTGCTTCCTGTGTCTCTTTCAGGGTGCCTTACTACTTCAGATCCAGGGCTCATTCCACTATGCCATATTGCCTCTCCCATAATAAGGAGCCAGGACTTAGAAAGATGAGATAAAACTGGGAATAAAGGATGGGAGATATACAGATAACAAGCCAGAGTCAGAGAAACTGTTAGTCCAGTTAGAGCTGGAGACCTAGAATCAATGGTTATCCAGAACGTGGATAAGCATCAAAGGTCGAAGCAGGTTAATGTTTCAAAATCAGGGAAGCAAACCAAAGTTAGAACCTACATAAATCATTGATCAGGGTAAACATTAAAACAGGAGCCAAATTGAAAGGAAATAGGAAAACAAAAATGATGAATGTTGGTTAAAAGTTCGGGTAGACAGTTGGAAATGAGAGATCCATAAGAACAAAAACATAATGGAAGGATTATCTTTATGTATTCTACATGTAATGGACTGGCCAACAAAGGCACAGTCCTTAGAGCATTCACAAGATACTGTAGCTAGAAAAAAAAATGCTGTGCCTGGCATTAATTCATCTGAAAGACTGGGGACTGTGTTTCCAGAAATGTGTTATATATAGTGAGGGAGGGACCAACCAATTCAGAGTATGTAGAGATATTCTTTTGATGATTCCTTGCCATGGTGATAGAAAGCCTTTAAACTGACTGTTGAACTTGATCTGTGTGTGAATACAAACATCAGGAATAGATGAATATTTTTTTCCTTGGCGTCTTTTGAAAAGGGAGGAAGAAATTTTGTAACTCTTCAGATGAGGAAAGAGAAAGCAAGCAGTGCTTCTGAGTACCTTATCCCTCGACCCAGGAGGCAATGTGACTGCAAACCTTTAGCCCCTCTGTTTGTTCTGTGCTATTGTATTCATCATTTCCTGATTTTAGGTGAATACGCATCAGAAATTGAATGAATTATGATATTGTGAGCTTTGAAAGGTTGGAAGAGTCACTAGAAATCTACCTTCTGGAGTCTATACTATAAATCTTATAGCTAAAGCAGCTGAGCCTAGTGGGGCCCCACACCTGAGAAGAGACCCATCTACATGATCTGACCCAGCAATGAATTGGACTTGCCATGTCTTGGAAGCAAGAAAACAACTTCTCCATAGAGTATATCACAACCAGAAGTGAATTTAGGGAGTGAAAGGGAATAGCTTTTAGCATCTTTGCTCCTGTTTCCCTAGGGAACCAATGGGTTTTTAGAGGAAGTGAGTATTGGGAGGTATTTTTGTACTTCTGATCTTGCTATATCTTTTCAGTAACTAACTCATTTCTGAAAGCTAATTAAGTCGGATTGACTAACTGATTTCAATGGGAGAAATAATCAATGGGAGAAGCAGTCTTGCTCTGAAGATTTAAATGCTAGTCTAAGTATGGATGGAGAAAATGACCCTGTGTGCAACATATACACCACGTGTTTGTTTTTTTTTAGCACCCCAAACAGTTTAATTTGGTAAAAACATGTAAAAAAGAATAGTGTAGATAGCAGTGGGTTGCGATCCCTTTGGGGGTTGAACGACCCTTTCACAGGTATTGCTTGTGCAACACATGTTTCCGATGGTCAAGACACTGCTCCTCTATCTGTCTCCAGGTGGGTCTGCCCATATGCAGATACACCCACATACAAGTATTAAAGGGTCTTGGCATTAGGAAGGTTGAGAACCACTTGTGTAGATGATTATTGGGTCAGAGGAGAAAGGGTGTGTATGTCTATGTGTGCATTTGTATAAGCAAGCATATATATTTTCAGGAGCTGGAGGGGAGGAGGAGTGGCACATTTCAAGTCTGGGTAATAGATAATAGACAAAGTGGGTCTGTTTATTGGAAGCTGTGCCACCTGGAAGCAGTAAAATAACATATCCCAGACTTTTCATGAATATTCAAACAGAACCTCCTCAATCATTGCTAGTTGGTAGAGCTTGGTAGAGAATAATCAAAACTCCACATTCACATTAAGACTCCAACTTTGCCCCAGAAGGGCAGTGAGTTATTACAAGGACTGATAACATGTCATGTTTCAGGGAGACTAAAATCTGTTAGGAGTGTCATCTTCAAATATGAAGGAATATGAATGTGTATATGTTCATCATTATTTACTTAAAAAAATACTTCAATAGTATCTTTTATCATGCTTTTAAGACAGCAGTTGTGGCACCTCTAGGTGCCATCCTGTAGGGAACCCCAAACCATCCAGTTATTAAAGCAGTTGTACATTCCAAGTGAATGTACAGTCACATTAACATTAACTATGCCAACTATGTTGTTCTGGAAACTACAAGTTAATAACTCACAGATTAAAGTGAATACTTAATTTGGGCTGGGGTAGGGAGAAAAGGGAGAAATTTTTGTAGTTAAAACGTGCAGACTTGAGGTTGATCTTTAAGAACATCACTAAATGTTTTTAAAATGTCAGTGTTTCATGTCATCATTGCCTGTTTATGACATGCAGTCTTCGTGCCAGAAGCTCTTATTATGTGAATTACACTGAGGGGATTTTTCATTTCTTTGGGTCATAGCCCCTACTTGGAAAGTCGGAGAAAATTAGTAAATGCCACTACTCAGTTTTCTGACTGTAGATTCCTTGTTACACACTCCATGTTCTTATGTGATGACTGCAACCCTTGAAGGTGTTTTTTCCCCCTCTGACACCTGAGATAGGTGTTCCCCTGTATGAGCAACACTCCCAACTTGTTTAATACCCAATAAGATCCCTGATTTATTCAAATTGCCACATAGAACAAGGAAATTGTTCATCCTACCCACTTTCCTTCCTGGGTACTTACTATTTCTTTCTTGGAGTGTGTGGAGTGGCAGAGCTGAGGGTAGGAAGAAAAGTTCCAGCAGCTGGTATGCTTTATTTCTTTTTTTTTTTTTTTTGCTTTTTTGGAGGGCAGTTGGGGTTAAGTGACTTGCGCAAGGTCACACGGCTAGTTTTTTTGTGTTAAGTGTCTGAGGCCAGATTTGAACTCAGGTACTCCTGACTCCAGGGCCGGTGCTCTATTGACTGCGCCACCTAGCCGCCCCGGTATGCTTTATTTCTAAGATTGTTTTGAGAATTTTTTCCAAGTCAAAACTCTTGACTTGTCAAATTTTGTGGCTTCGAATCAGTGTTGAGGAAAAAAAAATACAATGAATGTATTTATCATGTCCATATCTAATTCAGAAATGGTAGAGCAAGGCATGAATTTTCTTTAACTTTCCTAAAATACCTAGCCTTTTTTGAGAAGCCACCCATGAGGAAATTTCATTCAAAATAATAAAGTGTTAGGAACATGGTGTTTCTATATATTTTGAATGGAAATAGACATCTCTATGTATATTATATAACTGCAAATAATATGTATATCAACTGTAAAAATCCTTAGCAATGGCAAAAATGTGAAGAAACATTTGATTCCTAAGAAATCTCATTTTAAAAAACCATATTGAGGCATTATAGGAAAAAACAAAACAAAACAAAACAACCTTCAATAACTCAGTATTTTGGACATTGCTTCTGAGAGATTTTCTGGTTTCTCAAAGGCTTTCCTCCAGTAAATGGTCTTTCATGCATATGAGATTTTTTAATAAGTCCAATCACAGAACTATCAGACTTTCTGATTATGAATATCAAATAAGGCATAAAACAGGGAGATACAGATTTATTGGCCAAAGGTTTTGCTTCCACTGTAAGACACTTTTAAATTTTAATGCTTCATCTCCCTGATTTGGACAAATCTTTCCCATTTGAGCAGATCCCATTTAAATTTTCTTATCCTTTGTGACTCTTACCCGTGCCCACCTATAACTCTTTCACAGGGTTCAACTCAAGATGGTAGTGGAACTTCCTCCAGATTTCTCTCCAGCACCTAGCATAGTTCCTGATGCTTATTGACTGATGGATAGATATTATATGGATACCAGTGAGGCACATCTTTCATTGTTCTGTTCATTGCTTTCTTTCACTTTATGCCCAGCGCATGTATCTTCTTAATGCATGAAACCTATTCACACCTGCTGTATTCTGTTCTCTTTCTATCAGATTGACTGGAGGTTTTAATTCTTTGGAGACTGGCATTTTATGACTTTCATCACCATGCAGCATCACCAGAGTACTGTTATTTAAAAAAACAAAAAAAGCAGTCCTGAGGATTTCTGAAGAGATGTCTGGGAGTTCATTTCAACACAGCCCCCATCTTCATCCACCTCCAAAGAACAACCAATAATGTGAATAAAAGAATAAAACAATACTCAGATAAAATGAAAGGGAATGTTTCAAAGAGAAAAAAAACAACAGCAAAAGACTGATTATCAGTCAGTGCTTCTAGGTATGCCCACAGCTCACTGTTTCGGGCTTGCAGCAGTGGGCCTGCAGTCTGAATTCTGGTGGTCGTGCTAGTACCTATTGTTTTCCATCATGTTTTCCCTTAGGCAATGACCCAGTTGGATAACCACACCCCTTTTTAGAGCAACAGTCTTTGAATCCCACTAATCCCTGTGGTATGTATAGTTGTGACTGTAACAAGTTCCTGTTCTCTTGCCCCCCCACCTTTTCTGTTTTGGGGATGGAGAGGTGGAGGGGTTGGAGATGAGGAAGTTGACCTAATAGAAATTTGAGCCTGCTTCCAGCTATGTCTGAGTGATAGCTACATTTAGCACCCCTTTCACCCCAATAATTGATTGGTGAACCAGAAAAGCTGATGATGCAGAGTGCCTTCTTCCCCTCCCCCCCACCCCCAGGAGTAGCTTCTGGATGGTGAATCTCTTGGGAAAGGTTTTTGAGAAGATAAAATGTGACTCCATTTGGGGGTGGTGGGAAGGGATGGGATGTGAAGAAAAGGTCCTTCTCTACTTCAGCAAAATAGAAGGTAAATTCAATAGTAAGGTTTGTACCAGAGGCCCTGGCTGCCTTCCCTCTCTTTTTATGCTTAGTTTTCTGGGAGGCTCTGAAAGGCTGGCAAAAAGGGCAGTGTCTATAGGAGTGGCTTTAGATGCAACAACAGTAACAGGGATAGAGCTTCCAAGAAGGAAGGAATTAGCATAGGGGAAGGATGCCTCTGGAAGGGAGATCCCTCTGGTTGTCTAATCATACCATGCTTAGTGGAGACAAAATGCTATCTGATTGACAGGGTTCAGGAAGTCCAGGAACCTCAATAACCAGAGTCCCTGGAAAGCAATCTGGAATGAATTCACCCACTCAAGCATTCCTTAAGTCAAGGTGGCAAAGATTTATCGTGATGCTATACAATGGGGGTAAGAGTTCTTAGGGAACCAGCAACCTTAGAGGAGTACAGTTAAAAGTTTATATAGGACAAACTATAGTAAAACCTGTGCCAAATATGCTAATTAGGTGTGTTAGGGTGGGATTAGGGAGCGGTTAAGGAGTGGTCAGTTCTTAAAGGAACATGTACTTTTAATACCTACTGTGCAGGTGTATTGCTCAGAATTCACCAGGCAGTAGCTGAGGGGGTACTGGATGGAGGTGTGGTTTTAGGTTTGAAACGTCACTAAGTCAGCTAGTGGTCAGGGCTGACTTAGAAGTGCCCAGTCTGCCACACATCAATGGAGTGTTTGACAGGATGGATGTTGGGAGTTTACATTTATCCAAGCCTAAAAGCATACATAATAGGATTTAGGATGTATATAATGAGCTGGGGAGTGACTTATATCTGAAGAATTAGGTGCAGTTTGTTATTGTACCAAGGAGAGATAAGCATTTGGCTGGGGCCTAGTCATAAATGATTGCTAGGCACATTGCAGGGGGTGGGGAGAAACGGGCAGAGATAGTTCTCTGAAGCCAGGGAGATTTGAGGCTAGGGAGAAATGTGCTTTTGTAACTGGATGTGATTTTTGGCACTGAAATTCAAGCACAGGCACCCAAGCACCCCATCATGATTAGCAGTCTTCCAAATACTGTTTATGCCCTATCCAAACCTCTCAATTGATTGCACAAGAAGCAAGGAATCACTGGATTCTTTTCTAATCATTCTGAGTCTTTATTTCTTTGTGTTCCATTTCTTGTGAGGCAAATAAACTTCCTGTTCCTAAGTCATGTTACTATGCTGAGTATTTTTTTTTTTCTTCCCCTCTTGCTGGGGATAACTTTTTAGACTTCAAGTCTAGAATTAGTTCTATTATTTACAACTTTATACATAGTGACTTTCTCCAGAATCTCTGGAGTGGGGGGTCAGGAGTCAATGAATGGGAGAATTGGAGGGAGGCCTATTTCACCTGTTGAGCAATATGACAACAACTTAAATGCAATAAACCCAGGGCAAATTATCACAGCAGATAAAGGACAGAGATGGTCATAGGTTGCCAGCTCTTGTGGCATCAGCTGAACAGTGCCTTAGCTAGGCACTGTGTTAGAGAAATCTAGAAGCTGTAAAGGTATAAGTGGGTAGGGCTGCAGGGTAGAGGTGGGGTGAGGGAAGAATACTGTAAAGCCAAGCATGAGCAGCTTTCCAGAGGACTGTTGCTGTGAACAGCTTCAAGGTTCTGATTATATAGTATAGTGAACTCTATATTTATTTATTCAGCAGTAAATTAAAGCAAAACATTTACAGAAATCAAAGTACAGCATTCGCAATGTTATAGCATAACATGTTATCACTAAAATGGCCACATAGTTTTCACCAAAGTGTTCACATAGTTTCAAGCAAAAGATAGCATACAGTAAAAACTTAACTCAATCATGCTTAAGAAGGCAAGCCTCCCTAATGGACACAAAGCACAAAGGTCATAGTTCTCCACCCCAGGTCACGTTATATTAATCCCTCAATCAAAAAGTCTTCTTTCTTCTCAACTGGAGTTTAGTTTCCACTCATCCTTAATTCAAAAATCCTGAAGAGGTACAGGATACAGAGTACAGAGTCCTCCCACCCTTAGTAAATTATGATCTTCTCAGTTTGCATTAAATACCCAAGGAGAAGTCTTTTCATCTTGACTCAAGGCTGGCTTGCAGCTTCTACAGTTTGTCTTCCATGGGTCCAGCTCCTATCTGAATCTACCCAACTGTCACCTGGGTTCAAAGGCAGGCAGCTCCCAACTCCTTGTCCAGCTCCTTGTACAGTTCCTGATCCATATTGAAGCTTACAATATCCAGTCCATCTCAAGTCCTTCACAGTTTCTGTTCCTTGGAAGGCAAAGCTTAAAAGAGTCACAATTACATTCATGTACATTGCTGGCACCATCCTCAATTTACTATCAGTCTATAAAATCAACACAGATCCACCAACAAAGTCTGAGAAATGAACCCAAATCACTAATATAGTCCAAGGACCTCTGAAAACATCAGTAAGACCGTCCTCCAGGACTTCTGTAAACATATGACAAGAAAATCCTCTTTTAGGGCCTCTGAACCAGCAGTAAGATCCCAGGGCTTCTGTAACAACAGCAACATCCTCTATCAGCAGGCAAATCTGACAAAGTAGCATCAAAACAGACAGACAAAGTACTGGTGCCACAGCCCTGCTTTGTCCCACTTCTGCTGTCTCTCAGCCTGGGCTTATCTTTATATATGGTCATTAAGTTCCTCCCTGTCCCAACCCTTCCTGTTGTATCAGCAACAGAGGTTCACAAGTTCTGTTTCTTAAGAAAAGACAATATAATCATGGAAAAGAAACTTGAACTGAAACAAGGTGCTGAATAATTAAATAGCTGAAACAAGGAGCTAAGTACTTCTTTGCTGCCATTACAAATGCTTAAATTTTAGGGCCTT